>DWGJ01001267.1:0-21103 GCA_018246895.1 Aspitha aspitha aspitha
ATTGTTCGCTTGCTAGTGAATACGAATTCTTCCGTTACCCACTTCCGTTATATTTTAGTCTCATATTTTCGTTGGTTCGGTCCCGTACAAAATACCTAGCCGCGCCTACCGTAAGGAACTTCGTTCCAAAAAAAATTGAGACAGAAACGAACTAAGCTACTTACAAAAAAAAGTAGAAAAAAAACACAAACAAAAAAAACACTAAACAATTTTAAAAAATCCCTTAAAGAACGTTCGAGCTTGCTTAGTAGTTCGCAACCGACCAACTAGATGGCGCGTGTACGGATCCTGAATCACGCTGTTAAGATTCTTCGGAGATTGTATAAGACCGTTAACGTTATAAGGTGATCTGTGTGAATACTCGTAAAGCGGCCTCGAAGTTACTTCCCTCCTGTGTAACGCTGAGTATTAAACCCTCACTAACTGGACCCACTAACACATACTAACCGGACTAACATCACTAACAGTCCCATTCCTGCCTGTTACTAAAGAATACTCACTAACTAATCCTTATTAACACCTTATACTAACTGAATCGACACTACCAGTCCCTACAATCCTGTTAGCAGTCGGTCACACATGTCCACGGGTGGCGGTACCGCTCGTGACCGCTGCCTGCTCTTGTTAACACCTTGGGTGGTGGTGGTGGGTGGTGTGTGGTACCTCTTGCCGGCGACCTTGGCGATCATATCCCCGTCGTAGTAGTAGCGCAGCGCGCGCGACAGCTTCTCGTAGTTCATTGCCGGCTTGTGCTTGCGCGCGCCCCACAGCCGCGCCACGCGCTCCGGCTCCAGCAGCTTGAACTCCCCGTCCGTGCCTGACACACACACGAACACACACCACACACATTTATTCCAACACCATTTATAATATAATAAAAAAAAATCTATATAAGTACTATATCGTATGTATGTATGTATGTTTATCAGCTGTCCGCTCACCATAACACAGGCATTAAATTGCCTAATTTGGGATCAGGCAGCCGTGTGTGGAAATGTCCCCCAGTTATTATTATTATTATTAATACTTTTTTCAGTTAACCTTGAATTATCTTGGCATATTTGCAAAACTTTCTACAATCTCATAATTATTGTTTTTACTTCAAATATCACCTGCAATTTTTACTGGAGAATAACGCCATCTTGTTGTACAAGTCCGAACTATTTGGTACAAAAGTGTTTGTATAAGCGACAGGCGCGCCACCCGGCGACTCAGCGTCTACGCTTACGCTCAAATGACCTTATCGAAGATAATTGCCTTTGTTTTCAACCTTTAAAATTACCGTTATAAATGTTGAACAATAAACCATAACATCAACACAAACATGAAGTATTTCACGGTAGTGTAAGTTAAAAGCTATAAGGCAATGACAATTTATGGTTTAAGATGACTCTGAAACACTTGAGCTTCATTGGCTGCTACGGAGATTCCACGTAATGTGAGAGTTACTAAGGAAATATCCATACAAAGATAAATACTCACACCTTGAAAGGGTATCGTGATTGAGATCGTCACAACAGCTAATGATGATTCTCCCTGAGAGTGAATAGAACTTGGATAGAACGCACACTTATGTAAATATACATACATAGAATATTTCTTTGCATACATGTAATATTAAAAAAAAAGTGTACTTACATAAATGTACAACTGTATCTTCTGTACTACTAATATGTAATTGAATAAACACATGCAAATGTATTGTATACCCATATCCGAACACCTGCGCTGACTGTATGTACCTATGTACTATATATTGTGCATAGTAATTACAATTTTTTTCCCGTTTCCCTTTGATTAATGACGCTGTCAATTATAAATATCGATATTATTAGAAGTCTATGTTATTATTATTAGGCTTGTAGTACAGTTATATGACGACAATCCTCAAACGTTAGGATACAATTCAAGAGAAGTTGTCATTGTCACATTTGTAAAAATCTTGTGTAAAATGGATTAATAATAAAAATTTACTACTACTTGACATCTGTCTGCTTATTTTTATTTATCGTGCTTCTATAACCTACTAATTATCACCATTCTAGGGAGACGTGTGTGTACCTCATAGAGGACACTCTGCTGCAAAAACAAGTTTGTTTTAGTACCGGTTGTGATTGAATAATTTGTTATTCTTATCAGAGACCAAATTGTATCTTTTCATTGCCATAGTCCCATATTTTCCCTGTGGTTTATAATCCAGGATTTCAATGTACATACATATCTTATTAACTACAGATATAGATTCTCTTATTAAAGATCCTAGTACGGGTTATGACCAATTGTATGTATTCATAAAATGTTTTTCGTTACAATAACAATGCTTTCGTCTATGCCTGCGTTTTCTTTTTCAAACCGCAAAATAGCAGTTTAGACTAAAGACATGGCTTCGTTTATATAATAAACTGCCAGAAAAGCTTGCGGTAACTTTGACTTTTAAGATTTTAATCATGCGTCTGGTAGAACCTGAATTAGGTCAAAACTTTCTTGTGACTTGGTGCGGTGACATGCAATACGTTCGTGAAATAAAGGACAATAAACGTTTATACAAATTATATATTTGGAGCTAAAAATTACTAGAAGTTAATAATCGGCCTACAGACCTTGTTCACCTTCTTAAGTCTTGCTCATCTATTAGGAACGGTTTTTATTTATCTAATATTTACGCAGTTTTTAAATTGTTTGAAAACTTACCAGGCGTTTATTTTAAAATGAAAAAAAATATCACTTGTATTTGTAGTTGTAAGCTGAATTGTGAAAATATCATATTTTCTAATCAGTTTTGATACCATTTTTTTACGAAAATCACAACAGAAAATGCAAAAAAAAAATCGATGCAGTACATGACTGCAGTCGCAACCAATCCCGGAGAGTAAGTGCAAATATGTGTTAAGGCGAATACACACAACATATACAAACAAACCTTGCAAGATCGTATTCAGAGCCAATAAACACTTCAAACAAAGGCTTTATTTATCGTATCCTTAACACAGCACGCGTATTTACCGAACAGTAAATACAGAATAGGTGTAAACAACTATTTATTTGCCGATAAACGAAAGCAATTTACACGAGCGCGAGTTAACAATTATCACGGTGCACTGTATTCGAAAGAAAAATATAAGCGGATGCATGTATGACTCGACATTGCCGTGGCAACGACGTTGCCGACAGATTTTCCCTCCAAAATAAACGCATGCGCGGTGTAACTAAATACGTTCAATAGACAGAACAAAGAAATTTGGGCCTTCTCTATTACGACATTAAATTCGTTCCTTGAATTACACAGAATAGGGTGCGACAGGGAGGCATACTTGGCCCCATTGTTTACTTCATTGCGATAAAAGCCTGCAGGAACAATTTTGATACAGATTCTAAAGTATACGTACAAGATGATGTTCTAACACAATTCTCTAGAGAGAAGCTGTCTCATTTGGCCCTAAGCATTAAATTTAATTCTTATGAATATGTAGTAAAAATATGAGAAAAGTTAGATAACTAAAATTACTTCTTTTTTAATGCTACCGAGGACAATACTATTATCGTTAAGAGACGCAGGTAATCCGTCTACGGCGTTTAAATTAAAACGAATGTCGTCATTATACTGGGAAGGCTCCTGATAAGGGAAGATCAAAGCGATCATGGAGGTATAAATTGTTATGCATTTTAATGAGATAAAAAATGGAAAGCTCAACAATGTGGCTTAGTTTAATTCTCAGTAGCAGTTAGTCTACCGTGACACATAAATTTTATTTCGTTTGTGACCTCGTTAAAGCTTGTGTGCAAAACTATAAAATGACTTAATCACTTTATCCATTCTCTAAATCGGGTGTAGTCATAAAAATGTTTTTTTTTGTGTGCAAGTTTGAATATCGTGTTTGAAAACCATTTTTGAGGTCAACTTCAGAGAAATAATTCCACTAAATTGGGTAAATCAACTATATACCTTAAGAGGATCAAGTTGTTCTTTGTATCTAAATCGGTCAACGGACAGAATAGCGTTTTTTGTAAAATATTTAACAATGAAAATCTTAGATATACTTCTGCGTCTGCGTTATTTCTAGTTATGAAGGATGAATGGAAATATCAAGGATAAAGAGCGAGAGCAACAAAATTTACCATCTGGATATATTTCTTCCCGGAGATGAAACCTGAAACCTCTATAAGCGTCAGATTGACATAGTGACCATGTTAATAAAAGGGATAAGCAACCCACTTCAGAAGCAGCTATACTCGTAATATTCCTGCGACAGCCGATGTTGATATTCAGACGTGACCGAGTCAACATTTCCGAGTAATTTGCAGTGCCATTAACGAATTCATTTGCGATACAAATGCCAGCTCATAAAGATTGTATTACCCCGATATCAAGGACTTATTGAGTGTTTATGAGCTCCATTGCGAATGATAGTGACCGTACTACGCCTATATATAAAATAAAAGGTTGGTCAAGAAAACCAAACAACAAAGTAAATTTAACAGAATTTTAAGTTTTAAGTTTCAGCTTTAAGTTTTACCTACAACACACCGTAAGTAATTTTAGTTAAAACAAAAGAAGTCCATGTGTAATTTACTACACGTAGATGTAGAAATTATCAGTGAATTAAATCGAAACGTATAAAAGGGTTATACTTTTTAGTAAAAGAATACTAGTTAGATATTGTTCGAACGATAATCCAACACAACGGTATAAAACGGCTAACAATACTAACAATAACAATATCCAGATCGTTCTATGAAAGCGAAACAAAAACGAAATCCGATTAATTACTGATTTTTAACAAAACGCTCCCCATTGTGAAGAATTGTTCTCATATCGGGAAACTTTTTGTTGTAATCGCTGCGTTTCTTTTGTCAGTGGAAATGTTATCCAATTAAATAGCAGTGCGGCGCATGGCACTTGACTTTATTCAACTCGTTCGAGAATAACTAGCGCCATCTGAAGTACTGCAGCCATAAAAAAAAAAACAAAAAACATAGTCGTACTTCATAATGCCACCAATCATTGACTTGATGGGGTTCTAACTTGAAAATGGAATTACTCATATCAAGATAAAAAAAGGCATTTTCGAATCATTAGTATTCCGCTCACAGGTAATTATCTAGAAGCTTCTGTGTGGGCGCGATGGGGTACTATTATAACCGAAGGGTTGGTACGTGGGGTGCATAGGGACGATATGAGCGATTATTAGTGCAACCCTAACGTCGTCATGAGTGTCAAGATAAAAATCTATACTTAAATATAAGCTGGAAAGATTTATGGTATATTTACTAAAGAGAAACCGTTCAATTTCATCAATTTATCATAGAGACGAGGCCGCGCTATAAGTTGTTTAAGTGCGACCCATATTTTTGACAACAATAAAGCAACAACCCTGTATAGTTAATAACATTTGAAGCATTTCAGCATTAGTCTATAGTCTAGTAGCGATGACGGCCTAGACGTTTACATTTCAGCGTTTCATTCCCGGACTTCAAACGCTACAGGAACCCTTCACTAGTCGCACTTCTCTAGCATGCATTGCGCTTTTAAATTACCTACTATAAGAATGTAGGGAAACATTGCGAAGATAACGGCACGCTTTGGGATCGACCATTATGTTATTTAACGTATTTGAAGTCCGCCAACCGCCAACTCTACCAATCTGCACTTGGTGGACTAAGGACTAAAAAGTTTTTTGTATAAACCCTCTCACTATGAGAGGAAACGCAGTCCAGCAGTGGACCAATAAAAAGGGATTGAAAAAAAAAGCATTTATACAAAGTAGCCTTTTAATATTTCTGAAAGGAGACACGTGTCCAATACAGTAAGTTTAAAAAAAGATGATATTATCTAAGACGAGAGTAATAGGATTATAAACTCTGAATATTTTTATCTGTATACACAATCTCACAGATATCAAATACATGTAACATACACCACACACGATGATCCACTTCTCGACGGTTTAACTTGAGAAATAGATCCAGGCGTGGATAAGCCCGACGGGTCACCGACAAACTGGGTATTTCGCACTGAGAATATTAACAGCTTTATATGGCAACGACAAACGTAGCAAAAATGTTCCTTAATCGTTTGCTAATATCCTGGTGAATATATCGGGAGAGCAAGCATTCATTACATTATTATTACCTCTGCATATATTGCATCGTGTTAAGCAGATATGCCAAAAACCTAGTGCAGCACAGTGCGTTTGTTGAGTCTACATGTTAATATTACAGTTATAACACCGTGTGAACTGTGAACCATAAGCGTACTGCTAGACAGCCCATTCCTGGCGAACGCTTTGTTCAAAAAAGCTGCATACTACTAATATAATTAATTCTGTTTTTGCAAGCGATTCTAAGGTTCTATGGAGATCATAATTGGAAAACTCATCTGAGATGACAACAATTACTGTGTTATCGTCAGAGGGAGATAATTATACTATATTAGGAACACCAACAGCTAAGTGCCCAACAGATGTCGCGATAGGGATGTCTCGACCTCGGGTCGCCGTTTCGCAACAACCTGGTACCTGCACGTGGGGTTCAGCGGGACGCCTTGTATGGCGCCGTGACGCATCGCTGACTTTATCGCTGGCGTACAACACGATTGCGTCATCTAAATGATCCATCTAGATACATATTAATTGAATATTTGTCAACACAGCGTATCAAAACGATGAATCGACACACGTATGTAGAGTAGAATTTAATTATGCAGATGGATGATACTTGAATAGTCACAGACACTGAAAATAGAAGAAGGGAAAACAACCGATACATTAGGGCGACATTCTCAAAAAGAACAGTTACTTCATTGTCGCAAGCGGTTCATAGGTTTCTGCTTCACTTATCACGTTTCACCTATTGAAAGAAGCCTAATTGTGTCTATCAAATATGCATAATGTCTTGTATCGCGTGCCAATTACTTACACTTAATTTATGGTCAAGAATTCCGATTAATAACAGTGCTTCACTGTCTAGCAGAAAATCAATATTAGTCGATGCTAAACGGGCAATAAATTTAAGTGTTTGTCATAAAAATTGATTACGTACATGCGTATTAAATACCAAAATTTATGGCTTCCGGTTATTGGCTTAATTAGAACTACGGGTCGGGGCTGTAAATCTGTTGGCATTTTGATGTTAACCAAACTGGGTTATTGTAGTACCTACTTGGACCAATCTCAGCTGATCAATGCTGCTGGTGTGAAAACGTAGTCGGCGATAGCATCGGGGAGTAGCGATGGTATCGCGGATAAGCCGAGCTCGAGCCCAACCGAACCGGAAACGCGATACTTACCACATACGCGTACATAACTTCAACAACGCGAGCTTGCGCTTTCTCTACAAAAAATTTTTATGCTCCCGCTGATACGTTATGGATAGTGAGATTATTTTTCGGAGAAATCCGGTCGAAAGGCATCCGTGGCAAATGGTGATTACCAGTTGCATTACCGAAGGCGGCAATGCACTCGTCGTTGGTAAAAACTAGATTCGGTATTGCGATTGCTACGGAGCCGAGGCGAGGATTCGAACGCCTTTCTCTCGGAGTGCTAACGAATGAGCCGGGATGCAGCAGACGTGATTTATTTATTCAAATCCGATGCTCGCTGATGCCGGTCACGTCGCCCGTCGGTTCGTATTTGAGACACGAAGTGGAGGTGTTGCCGATCTGTGATCTCGTTCGCTCCAGTTGTAAAGTTCAATAGTGCAACACAGACGTTGTCAGCGCTAACGTTGAAGAGGGGAGGCACGAAAAATTACAAAACGCCCTATTAAATTTCTTACGAAACACTGTACAAAAGCGACAAAACTTCGCTTAACGATGGAAATAGTTGAAATCGTCATGATCTTAAGAGTGGTTCGGCTTAAAACGTGCTTGATATTAACACGACACAGCCTCCAAGTTACAATGACAGTCCGATTAACGTTACAACTTTATTTCCATGAGTTCACGTTTATTCAAACAGACGCGGGGCCGGTAATACTGATTGCTCTTAAAATGAGCTACGTACCAAATTTATATCGGACAGATATCGGAATGTGCCAATGAACACGCAAGCCAGACTATTCAATGCGATGCAGAGGATGAGGAAACAATTCATCCAACCGAATCGATGTCGAATACGCGTCGAATTTACGAGCCCGTTGTGCCGTTCGATCGGCATATTGTGGCGGTTGCAAGCAACGTCTAAACAGAACCTGGGGCGAATGTACGAGTGCTTGATGAGCGTCGCGTTGCGCTTGATTGTCTAAAGTTCAGTCACGAACTGGGATAATTTACAAGTTTTAGCATTCGCCTATAACTATATATCAAATGTATACTTGAAGCAATTTAAACGCAATCAAATAGCATTTTAAATACGCGATTTATGTTTACTGTATCATTACTATCGTTTAGTGTCTCGTCTAGACGATCGCTATCTCGTGATCATGCGAGTCGACCGTGTGCAATGAGTAATCGTAATCGTCGGGGCAAGGATTAGTAAGAGAGCGATCTAAATACGTGTAATAAAACAAATTCGTTACGCTTTGAAAAAGGAATTGGGATGGAAACTAAACATTGTGCATCTGGTGGAAATTTCTGGAAAGTTCGAATTGGGAGACGTTCTGCAAATCGGTAGTAACAATTCATCGACTAGTGTTTGGAAGAGCGTACATCGATCAACCGCTCAACTTTGCCATTCGCCCACCACCTGCTGCGAATGACACCTCGCTTTGCGCCGATCGCCTGACGAAACGTTATCGATATCGAGCCCGACAAGTGTACAAACATCGATGACTCACACGCATTGTATCGATTCGGGTTACGTTTCGTTGATACAATACGTGATTTCGTTACGTTCTCATTGTTAGCAACAACATGGCGAAGATTTAGACGTAATGATATCAATGCAAATGAATCGGCGAGAGAGTGACACCACACATAGTGAAGAAATCGGTACTATATCTATTTTAGTTAGTTCATCTATAGCGTGTTTTGATATAATCAATATCTTCAATCGAATAAAACCGATATCTCAGAGAACTAATGTGAGACAAGTTAAAAAAGAACTTTCACAGGATGTCAAAATATTATGACAGACGCCTGTTATGGGTTCTAATGAGTGACGAGCTGTTTTTAATGAAACTATGAAAAGATAAACAAGACCCAGCTTAAATTTCCTTGAAATAAGGTTCAATTTTGTATGTGCGACATAATGTTTAGGATTTTGCACTATCCCGCGTGGTGGATTTGTTTTGAACGATTAGTATTGCACGTTTCTGTGTAATTAGATCAACGAAAGGGTACATTTAGCAACGCCGCCGCTTTGTTATGGAATTATCCGAAACACAAATACGTCATTACACGATTAGTTCATTTCAAAGGGCCCCCGACCCCTGCCTCCGACTTGTCAAACGGAGGAAGGGTTGCATTCAAATTGATGGATTACAGCGGTTGTGTATGTAGATTGGACGCGTCGTAAACTCTTTGACAACTGTTGTTGACGAACGCGCATATTCATGAGGCGAATTCTATTTATTATGAATTATGAGTATAGGTACATTTACATTTTTTACATTAAACAGATACACATAACTACTATACCGTCAACAATAGACCAAATTACCTATAAAACTTGAAAGACTCATTAGCATTAGTAAGACTTTAGCAAGGTCCTCAGCTAAGTCAATCCACTTTGTTATTCGTGAAATGCTTTAATATAAAAAATGTATATTAAGACTTCACTAGATAAAATACATATAAATAAATACATACTAATGTGTCCGAAATGGAAAAACAAAATGGTACATAAAATTTCTAGAAGTCTTATAAACAACAATAAAAATCGCAAGCCTAATGTGTCGCTCGAATGACGCACTAATGCAACGGGACCGCGCTATTGTTTAGGCCGTAATTTGACGCAACACTTGCGCCGGGGCAGACGTAATTGACGTGCCTACATAACGTTCGCGAGACGCAATTGTGCGGATAGATAGATGCGGCGTTTGCAAAACAGCCAGTCTCCATTTCGAGGCGTGTTAGTTACTATCGACGCTCGTTCGTGTCCCGAGCTCGCTCCGACAGTTTGCGTGGCGTTTAAAAATTGTGTAACCGACGTAATTCGAAAGGAAACGAAACGAATGAATATACGTACATTTGCGTTCGATAATTCGAATAAGAGAGCCACGTTGTAACTATTGTAATTGCAAAAATAGTAAATTCGCAATTTTGTTATCTAAAACTTAATTACTAATCCTGTGATAGTAATTTTCTATAACATCTCCGCAATTTTTTTCTCAACCCTTTTATTATCAACTGACCTCTTATACTGTAAGCTAACGTATTTATATCCTCAGTATATCAATTCCTTTAAAGAACCGCATTTAGAGATTCTGGAGTAAGCGGGACACAGGGGCCATGCACAATTTTTTGTTTCGTTCTATATAATTAAAAAAACGAAGAATTTAGAACTAAAAAAATCGAGGTAGCCATAATCGGCGACCCAAGGAAGGTTTTATTTCAAATTTGTCTACGCGATATTTCATCAAAAACGTAGACTATCCAAATGTTAAGAACATGCCATTTCGAGAGGTATCGAGTACGACAACAATAAAACAAAGACACTCGAGTCGAACGGTGTTGGCGTGTAGGGATGTTCGATATTCATCGATGTCTAGACTTCGATAACATCGGCACATCGACGTCCCGGGAAAACTCCTAAAATGGCAAGAAAATGCATAGAAAAGTGTTAGGGTTTAAAGTTTTTCTTCGAAAATTTTTATAAGTAACAGAAAACAACCATGTTTGTAAAAAATACACTTTTTTTTAAACATCGATGTTTCCATAATATCGATGATTTTCAATTGATATACATCGTACATCGATGTCTTTGCATCTAGGTAACATCAATGGTTTTTCAATATCGATCATCCCTATTGGCGCGACGCTCGACGTGCTTATACGACGGGTATGATGGTCAGGTCTAATGAAGCCGTGAGCAGGGCCCGCCTATTTAACGAGCTCATCATTAGCGCAGTCGCGATCTGATTGGCGTGCTGCGTACCGTTAGGACGTACGGAGAAAATTTCACTGTAATTGCCCTGTAAGCGGTTATACGGCTTAATAATAAAGCGTGAACGGATTTTAAGGCAACGAAATCAATCAATATCATAACAAAATAACACTGAAAATTCAATGTGGACACGACGAGTAAGGAATTTAACAAAGCGTCTTTTAAAGCAAATGTAGAATTTTATGTACGACAGGAGGTATGATTTAAGAAAATAGGAAAAACCTTATTATCCAGTTACATATTGATTCTTTCATTAGCGACGCAGTTTTCTGAGTAAATATCTGACACGTTATTTGTTACGTTTGTTAGTTGCTTACGAACTTGGCCTTGTTTAACTTTTACGTATTTTGATTAATTATTTATTTATTAGCATTCAAATCATTACCACAATTATGGTTTATGCATTAAAAACTTATGTTTGCATTTGCGAACGAAAACGTAACCAAAGCAAAGTGGAAGGTGTCGCTTAGGTTATGCAGACTGCGACTGCTGGACCAGTATTACCAGTCCTGTGCCCACGTGTCGCAATCGCCCAGAAACGGTCATTGTTCGGGACCACCCTCCGTGTATTGGCACACGCGGTTCTTGATAACATGTACTTTGTCTATAAACTGCTAATAAGTCTGTTGGATCTTTTAACAGAATCTGTTAGACAACGACGACGGTGATGTCGAAGAAATTTTGTTTCAATTGAAAATATTTCTCTCCCCTTTTCAGACGTACGTGTATGTAGGTACATGGAGTTGTATTTTACGTCATAATATCGCGTTTTTTGTTTCAGCTCAATGAAAAGAAAAGCAAATTGAAGATATCGAGTCCGCGCTGAAAGTCAGCGACAGGGCCTCGCTGCGGCAATATAAGTTCAACGAAATTGTTATATTACTATTATACACATTTTTATACTCTGTTTAATGATACATATTTGTTTTAAATTACGTTTTATGTTAGTTTTTATTGTTATATACCTACATTTATTTTTTTATTATGTTGAAAATGTGCATTTAAGTAATTATGCTGAATAAATGTTTCTTTATTTCCCGTTTTTTTATTGAATTTAATTACATTCGTATGAGAAAAGGGGAAGTTTGTATGGATGTACCCAACCGAAGGCCGCATTTCGTTGCGTAGGCAAGCGTCCACGTTCTCTCAAAAGGACGGACTTTCCCCGTTCTCTTTAACCGATTACTCTCAAAGATTGAACAATGGGTAACTAGAGTCTTCTTACATTTACATTAATTCTCTTGAAATATCTCGTGCGTCGCATATTCTGTAATTTATGATACGTCAAGGTGGAACATTTAAATCCTGAACACGTCCAAAGTTGGAGAATATCCAAAAGAAAGCCGCGCAGGAGGCGATAAATTGCCGCTGCTCCTGCGAAAGTCGACGCGAAACAGTACCTACATATTTTGGGGAAAAAAAGATATTTATTCTCTTGAAATTTCCATTTTATTCTCGTACCTTTGGGTAATAAAAGCTTATGACGGAAATTTCGCCCGTCGAAGAATAAAGTATTACGTGTAAAATGTACGAAGTTACTTCTGAAATGGATATTCCCGTAGCGCTTTCCCATACGACCCTTCACGAAAGCTTTCCCTTATTGGATCTTGCAAATGTCCAAAATGTCCAAAACCGATGGTGATCATTTACCGTCAGATAGCTCTGCTTCTTCGCTGGTCGTCAACATCCTCACAATGAAAATAAATAATATCTATACAAATAAATAACATTGGAGTGTCTGTAACATTAATATAACAACTAGTTACAAAATGTAACATGTACACGATACATATACCAAAAAAAAATTTTTTTATAATTTTTGTCTGTCTGTTCGTTTCGGCTAATCTCTGGAACGGCTGGACCGATTTAGACGGGACTTTCACTGACAGATAAGTGTTGCCGCTATAACTACATATTTTATAATGACTATTATTTCATACTAAATTCAAACGCGAGCAAACTCGCGGGCACAGCCAGTAACAAATAAATTTCACCGTCAGTCTAAGTCACACGTCATACATACGAATTCGAACGGGTATCTAATAATATTCTACACGGTTTTAATGAGAATACGCGGGTCGGATTAACGGTGGTGTCGGGGTGATACTTCCGCTTGTCGTATTCCCGCGAGAGGCCAACGCGACGGCACGGATCGTAGGATGGGGATACCGCTAATGGGTCCCGATATCATTCGCGCCAGAAACGGATAATGAGCCGGTGTGGCATCGTTGCCAATGCTCGAGATACGTGTATAAGTAAATAATAAATAAATAAATAAATAACTGAGGACAATTCCACACACGGCTCTCTGATCCCAAATTAGGCAATTCAATGCATGTGTTATGGTGACCGGACAGCTGAGAAACATGCATATATACATACGATATAGTACTTATATAGATATTTTTATTACGCCCAGACACAGAACAAAAAAATGTGCTCGTCACACAAATGTTTGTCCCGGGTGGGAATCGAACGCACGACCTCCGGTTTTGCACTCAGGGTCTCTAACCACTCGACCACGAGGCCAGTGGTTTTAAAGTACATTAAAACGCATGACATTTAGACATATCTAAATATGTAGATACGCAGCCTGCACGAGTATTATCATTAGGTGGTTAATACAAAGAAAAATTTCAAACAAAAAATTACACATATTTTAGAGCACACAGTGAAACGTAGTCCAACTAACATCATTTACAATGAATTAAGGCGATCGATATGGGAGATAAAATCATGAGCACGGATATAAATGCTAATATTTTTAAATATTGGACTTTATAAAGCGCTGTCCCGCGCTGAATACCCGCATAGATTCATCAACGCGCATCTTCGATTTCTTATCGGCGAGCAACAGGGCAGAATGTGGCATGTGACAGGCGGACACAGTACCGCACAGTATTTAATGGGCTGTCATAATTCCACATAACGAATAAACGGTTTAATACATATAAATGCGTTGATGTCATTCAAAGTGTCCATTAGTGCGAAATCATTCTGCTGTATAGCAATGGTTTGAAATTAAACTCAACAGCGGCGACTGCGTAGATCTAGCTTATAGTGAGGTATGTATCTATTTCGAACCGGAATGATTTTACATGATTTCCTAATACATACTGTTTTATAGCATTTCCATTCCTTATGACGAAGAGAAGCACATAATCACACATAAAATAGCGCAAGCCTATTGCACAATAAAAATAATATCCCGTTAGAAAACAAACTATCAGTAAAATGTATTGCACGTTTTTAGGTAATCTCATCTAGGTATATAACATGAATGATTTATATTAATAACTGAAAAAAACTGCATATTTATACAAGAGAATCCCCCAAATTGAATACAAATATACACTTTTATCTCGAGAGCATCCATCTTCGACGGCAAGGCAATCCTCGTGTAATATTGGATATTCGCGCGCCACCCACGCACGCACATGAAGAAATAGGGTGAATCATTTCTAACCCGGACGCCGAATGCACTTGTGCAACGTCGAACCACTGATATAAATGGAATGAAAGAGATATATTCGACCATTCTTTACACTTGTGTTATTCTTAAAATCTCAATATTCTTAATATCGATCTTTGTGTCTCGTTTTCTGTTGTAGCATTGGATAAGCTATGGACAAGAACTTAACGGTCAAGAACTTTAAAACGATTACCACGTGTTAATGTTTAATCATTTCTACATTATTCCTTTATTATAAAATGCAGTCACTAAGATTCTAGTTCGTTGATACATAAAATAAACAACAGTTGTGCGAAAATCAATTATAACTTCCAGGTTTACAATATCTGTATCACCCACCCCTACAAACTGAGGGTTGCTTCCGGTAAAGACAGGGGTGTCGCCCCACAACGGGGTGTCGAGTCCGTAGCAACATAAATTATAACCCCTGAATTTTGGAGATAAACTTATGCATTCATCGAGAAAGTTAATTTGTGTTCAAAAGGGGAATATGTTAATTAATTATTTATTTGTCTGCTTATAGCGTTATTGTAAGCATGCACATTTAAGCTGTTTTAATTACTTTCAAAAGCTTTCACTCTTGAATTGATCAATTTGTTGACGACAGAATAACATTTTTTTTAAATTACTGTATACTTTGCAACATCCCTTCGTATGTATACACGCACGCGGCGAATACAACATACTTACCTAGAGTAAAACTTCCATGAAAAGAAAAGTTACTGATATAAAAATGGAGAGAAAAGGACTGATGCAATTGCCGTTCCAATCATACCAACCATACTACGTTTCTAGGTAAGGAACGTTATAACAAAATATTTTTAATATTTACTCAAAAATTTCTACCCTTTGATTTACCTATTAGTCATTATATTTTAAAATATAAGTAATACGTTTAACCTTTACAGCTAACGCTATAAAATATCGCAATCTTGTTGGATTCGATCTGCAATCTATCTGTTCCCGAAGCTGATAGATAAATTAAATTGATAAATGCCAGGAAGCAATTTGGCCCGATCGACCGCGGACCGACGACGGCAGATAGCCCTCGCTACTCCTTACTAACAGTTTAACCAACATTAAACTATGATCGAAGGAGTTAAGTCTCTGTAACTCGGCAAAAATCGTTCGTAATGGTAATTGAAATAGCCGTATAGACTATGTAGTAATAATATATTTCAGATGATTTTTTGCTAAAAAGAATTACAATCAAAATAACAAAAATGCTTTATATTAACATGAGCAGTATACGAACAGGAACTCGAATCGTATCGTAATATCGTGCAAACTGTTTTACATTTAACAAATTGTATGTAGCTAAGTGACGTGCCATTTGAATATTTTTAAAAATTTAAATACATTCGAGTATGTCTATTGTACAAGCTAGTAGCGAGTGTGCGGTGGACATAATCTGGAAGAAAATGCAACGGCAAATACCCCGAGGACTTGAAAATAATTTGGTTATGTAAAGAGGATACCCAATATGACTTAACTATAACAATTACCGAATCTTTTTTAACTTTCCTTCCTACGTATACCTATAGGCGAACATGCTCAATTACTTAGCAGACAGCAAAAGTAATTCTCTTGAATCGCTCCGACTGACTCATTTCCATGTACACACATGTACATATTTCGCACAGATATAATAACTGTTTTATGATCTTCAAACACGAGCGAGTACTCGATGCCAACAGTTATAAACTATTATCATTATCAGCGTGCATTTCACGCATAGCCAATCCGCGATGTCGACTTTGATGTCGATTGTCACCTGGCCTGAATAACTCTATTAATGGCCAATCGATTATAAATCGATGTTGGCGGTCAGTGCACCGACGTTTATGCGATGGAAATTCCTGTATCACAACTTATAGCGTCGACACACTTTATTGAATGGATATTCCAAATGAAAATAGATTTGTCTTCGGACAGTGAATCATACGTTTAGATACATCAGGACAATATCGATAGCTTTCGATGATTTTAACCACCCTAAGAGTCGAAAGCAAACAATTCAATAAATCAATTTATTACATAACCATTGCTAATCAAAGAGAGCATAGAGTAACGCTACGTATAGTAAGGCTAAGGAGAGATGTGGAATAAATAAAACGAACAAGCGGTTGAGTGTAAGTCAGTCCACGTGCTCCAGTGCAATTTCGTTATGGCATCGTGTCTAGACTGTAGCTACAGAATCATTCATCTTCATTTGACTAACTGAAAGTTATTAGTAAATACCACTTGTTTTACTCTGGAGTCTACATGAACGAACTTGAAAAGATACGGAAACGCTGCTAGATGTCTGTTATTGCTTACGTTACAAAAGTAACAAATGTAATTTCGTTATAATTCAAAATTACACACTCAAAATATTTATACAGTAACAAACATACACAGGCACGCATACATACATATATACATTAGATGCTGAGGCTCATTCATTCTATATTTTAACAGTCTCATATATCTATGTACTCATACATAGAGAATTAAATAAAAATACGTATCTTTTAAGCAACAAATGAAGACAAAAACGGAACAAATCAACTCACGAAGTAATTACATCGATTGAGGTTCTGTTCAACGTCTGATCTTCAGTGACAAGCGATCCATCTTATTTGCTTAGTGCATTAATAGAAAATTCCGCTAGACGGGGAAAAGGGAAGCACATCTTCAATTAAATAACTCAATGTCTTGGGTCGAAACCATTATACGCGAGATACATACGTATATATGTATGTATATTTATGTCATAGCAGTAGACTTGAATTAAATATAATTTAGTTTCAAATTACAAATATTTTAGTAGAAATATTTTGTGTATTGTTGAATCTATTTTTACGCATATTGCGTTGGAGAATAATAAAACCTTTAGAAGTATTTTGTTTTTGTAACTGACAATGCATTCAAATCGGGCAATTTACTACAAAGTGTTAAGTTGTACGGTTCAAATCACGAGAGTAAAAACCAAAGGAATGACTTTTAAAGTTCTATGAAAAAAAATATGAGTACGATGGTACATAGCAGAGTAATCATCGTTTTCCCGAAAGTTTTTTATGTATCTCAGCGAGTGACAAGTTCTTTTCAGCGTTTCGGGGAAGCCTAAAATTTACTCTGGCAATCCGCACGCACCATTAAGATGCTTTTAAGTATTAATACAGTTCTGAGGGAAAAGCCCGCTACTAAAAACTGTTTCAAAATAGAGATTACACTTAACTACATATTTATAGCTAGCAAGAAAGTCGCCGGTACAAAGTAAGGATAGCTAACGAAGTATACGAGTATGATGCAAATCATCCTTACTATCAGAGAATACTCATGTTCAACAATGGTACAATAGAAGGGATGATAAATAAAATTCCTAATTATCCGAAGCACTTTAATATTGATATGGAAAATATTAAAACGATAACCAGATCGTATTAGCTCGTACCGTAGGGCACAGACCAAAACGCCACTTCAAAAGTCCAACATTTGCCTCGTAAGAACCGGTTTTCATAATGTGGGTAATAAAGCGAAATTGAGGAAACCCTACGGGTCTGTGCACATTGCGGCAGTGCGGTTGCTATGATATCGTGACATAGAATTATCAAGCTTGGTAAGACTTACAGGTGTTCTATAGTCGATGACGTCATAAATGGGAATTCACCAAACGTTTCCCGCAAAGTACCTAAACGATCGCACGCGCACTGTACGCACACTATACGCTCAAAAGTAAACAGAAATGGAGACAATATTTTAATTCCTAATCTATTAAAATTAAAAATCTAATAAATTGATACAGATATGTTTCATATATATACGTTAGTACGTGCGTGCCCCGTATATGGAAATACCTTAACGAGGCTCGACATTTTGCGATGACGAATCGCCCAGAAACTTGTCCTTTGAAAATTTAAACGATTTGAATGTTGGACATCCCGGACAGTTATATAATACATATGTGAGTATAATCGCAAAGCTTTGTCTGTTACAAACAAAGCGAAATAAAAGGTAGCCTCTACATTTTTATGACAGGAACTATAAACTCGACGAACGTGTACTTTTACCGAGAGTTATTCATTTTCTTGACATGGGTTTTAATATTTTAAATACCATATGTTGATTGCCGGACAGATGATTAATATATATACATATATACATACCATTTATAACACTTATATAGATATTTTACTACGGTTTCACGCAGAACAAACAAATGTACGCATCGCACAACCTTTGATGTGGGTGGGAAACGAACCCACGGACTCAGATTTAGTAGCTAGGGTGTCTTATCACTAAACCAAGAGGGCATGCAACCTAGCACACCTAAACCTGAGAATAAGCTCTATCAAGGAATTCGTGATCCATCTTAGAACGCATCTGCTATGAATATGTAACGCTCTGCGTTACATATTAGGTACATAGTTATGACCATTAGCAACGGTTACGTAATAGACTATTAGGTTTTGAAAACTCAATACTTATCTAATCTCAATACAAATCTATCTCGATTGGCTATGGTCTGTCATCTAATAGAGTTCTTTAATCTATTTAGCATGACTAATAGTTTTGTCTCATAAACTATTGTGACTACACATTACAGGATAGTAAAAAAAAACAGGAGATATCAGATTGAAATACCTACAACTCATTTTCATAAAAGATAATTACTAAACAAATTATTATTTCTTTATACCACCATGTATTCATTCTTCGTGATATTATGCTGTTTAATGAAATGTATGTATGGCTCAAAGATTGTTTCAATTTAATTTGAAGTCCATTATTGGCAGCCCTAACATGACCAGATGGTCGGCCCTAATCTGAAGTGTAATCGATTCAATCTTAAACTAAAACACTAAATTCAAAATAGAAATGTTCAAAAGTGGCTTCAAGAACCAATTATATACGAGTACGCTAACAAATACTTATTTAGGATTGTCGAGGATTTTACCTAAACTTTAATCACAACTACTCGTATAAACTGATCTTTTATCAGCATTTTTTATTTTCTAGCTAAAGCTAACACCAAGTCTTGCTCAAATTATATTGCCTATTTGAATAGAAAATTTCTTCACGCTTCGACGAAGTCCAACTATTACTCTAATAACACAGAGAGAAGTTCATCTACATATTTTTTACGTTTTAAATTTCGTACCTATTGTTTTCGGTTAATTCTCGGAACTCACTTTAGGAGCGTGAAAATATTACGTTGCTATTTCATCATAAGTTTTTTATGAAATGGACATAAATTATCTGATAATAACTACATCCAGCTACCATAGCGGCCTTGCGCATAACCATAGACATCATTACACAACACATTCGTGAAATATAACCACGGTGTTAGCAAAAAACCAACCCGAACGTACCATTAATCACATTGAACAATCAGTCCATTAACATTAGCGGTTTATTAAATAAAGAATGGACTGACGATGTCTTCCATTGAATGGTATTGATATACGCGGTGGATACTTTGACGTGTTTATAAGACAATAGCGTCTAATGGCGATAGGATTTTGCACGGTTATTGACCCCGTAATCAATTTAATTTAATCGGTTAGACTTCAATGTTTTGTGTGGTAATCAAAATACTTGTAATTCTGTTCCTTCCGTCAGCACCAATTATGAAATATTAACTATTGAGACTACCAGAGAAATATAAACAAACAAAAACGAAAATATAGATGCAAAGGAAACCATAGTTATTCGCCGGTATGCAGATGCACAAAAAGCACAAAAAAGAGAACCAACGAATTACACTGAATGGTTTAATGTTTCTACATCACAATACTCATAATTACTGTTATTAACTACAGCCATCTTCCGTAACATTAAGCATCGTTTGGATCAGGGTTCAGCAACCCGTAGCCGCGAACAATAACAGACAAAATACAAAGCAATACCGGGAACGTGTAAGTGTAGTATGTCATCATATTATTATCGAAGGAAGTCAGGTTTATAGTCTATTTTCCCCATACTTACAAATGCAATTAATCAAGGCGAGAATTGAATAGGCATTTTTTAGGCGAGGGTCCAAGACTAGACCAGACTTACCACAAGATGAGAGTGTAATCAAAAGCAAATCTAATTCCTACAAAGGTTTTTTTATATCATTGTCCTTCTATTTCGGTAGCTTTGGTGCTCATTTTCCCTCCCCGCAAATGGGATAAACCTGTAACATAGCTCGTCGCGCTACTTGATGCAAGATTTGGGCGTTTAGACCTCTTATAAAGTTCAATTTACGAGTATTTTTGTTGTGTACCACGATTATCGCTTGCTACACAGTCCACAGGTGACAGAAATAAATAAATAAATAAATACCGACATTAAATTTGTATGTCTGTTAAAAATGTTGCTGGCACCTGGAAGAGACTGTGATGTCATCGCGTTAAAAACCAACGCTAGAAAATGATCGCCGTAATTACAAGCACGTGCGTTACTGGAGGCAAAAACACTGGCCGTATACGGGCGATCGTGTTCACGTCGCTCATCAGGGTGCGTTTCCACCAGGGATGTGCGAGGACGCGTAGCGAGGATCTCTTCATTGACCTAGCCTCGCTCAGTACGCTCGCTTAGCGGAGCGAGGTTTCTCTGTTAT
>DWGJ01001268.1:0-21095 GCA_018246895.1 Aspitha aspitha aspitha
ACCGGACAGCTGATAAACATACATATATACATACGATATAGTACTTATATAGATATTTTTATTACGACCAGACACAGCACAAACAAATGTGTTCATCACACAAATGTTTGTCCTGGGTGGGAATCGAACCCACAACCTCCGGTTTTGCAGTCAGAGTCTCTAACCACTCGACCACGAGGTCAGTCTAATTGGTGATAATATTGATTTATTACCTAGCCATTCCACCATATCTTTGATGCCAACAAAGAATTTCTCTTCTTCTTTTTCTGGATTTGTGTCATCGTACCTCAAGAAACACAAACCATTGTGTGCAGCTGCATACCCAAAGTTAATGTTAATCGCCTTAGCATGTCCAATGTGGAGTATGCCGTTAGGTTCTGGAGGAAACCTTGTCCTCACTCTCCCAGAAGTAATCTTCAGGTGCTCTTCTAATAACTTTTTAGTATTAGGAGTAACTACATAGCCATCAGTTTTATAATTTTCGCCAGGAGCATGAAAAGGCAGTTTTTTCATTATATCCATTACAGATGTCTTTTCAGTTACTTCAATAGGTGTTTCTACTTTCTGTGATGCTGTAGAACCTGTAAAATAGTATTATATTACCTATATATTCTTATAGGTGTACATGGTTGTCTCATCTTTGTTATGAGGAAAATTAAAGATGTGAAAGAAACTTACATTATTCTTTCTATATTCTAGTTATTAATTATGAACAATTTTAGTTCTAGGGCATTTATATGCATACTGAATGTCTGTCAGGAACATGAAACCACACAAAGCAGGAAGGTGAGATCGAAACTTGAGCATATCAATAAATTTAATTTTATTACTACAGAATTTTTTTTCTTACTATGCATTCAAATTATTAGCTCTAATGATATCAGTACTGTTTATTATTTATCTATTGTGCACAAAATGTGTTTATTTGAAGTGGCCTTTTGCTATTGTATCTTAAATGAAAATATATTCAGTTATGTCTAACCATTAATGAAATGAAAGATTTGTCCACTGGAGGATCAATATAAGGACTGATGGTAATGGTGACGCGTAATGAAAACAGGAACATTTGTTGATTTAAAGGGCATTGTATACCTTTGTTTTCTCCTTTTGATTTAGATTTACCAGCATCTCCAGATTTCACTTTTTTATCACTTTTTGGAATAGGTGCAAGATCAGCTTCTGTTTTAGGACCTAGCAAGTCTAATATCTGTAAAAATTAACTTAGGCAAAGCTCAAAATACACAAAAACTATTGAACAACCACTGCAGAAATTTATTATGGTATAATTCATAAAAATGATATAATCACACCAATTCAATAAAAGACTAAACATCTTAAAATGTTAATTTCATGTGTTATGTTTATATAATTTGAAATATACCTGGACATCAACTTCATTTTTAATAGCTTTACCATCAGCCCATTTCAGACTTGATCTAACAGCTTGCATGATAATACCAGCATTAAACCTGTATCTTTTTTCCAGCAGCTCATTTTTGTATTTAGCCATATGTCGTTCTACAGCTTCTTCTACTTGCTCGGGTGTCACCACTACACCAACGCCACAAAACTTCTCAAATGCATCTGAATCTATACTCTTATCATTAACATGGGTTAAAAGATAATCCATGGCTGCGTCGATTCGCAATGTGGAATCTAATTCTCCTTTATTAATATATTTGCAAATAAATGGTAATTTATCTACTATTTGTGGCTTTATTTTTGTTGCCAGATGGTAGAGTAACAACCCAGTGCCAGCCGGTGCACTGGATATATCAACCTGTGAATAGAATTTTAGCGTTAAAATTTAAAATCATACTTTATTTAGTTACTTTTAGCTATATTCTCCAATTATCACCTCATCCATGGTGGCCAATAAAACCTTAGTGACATTGCTATTCTTCAATGTTTCCTGTGCTTTCTGCTCACTCAACCCTAACAGCTTGAATTTTTCTACAATTTCTTCAGGTGTCATTTTTAGTATATCTATACAAAAACAGAGATTTCTCAGTAACAGAATACGGTGAGATGTAACTCTTTGACAGAATACGTGACATACGTAAAATACGTTAAACTTCTGGCGCCTTGTCACTGTCATAGATAATTAATATCTACTACTATTGTCACTGCCACCAAACCAAACTATTGAATGACTTGTAAGCCTATGTAATAATACTATCATGTCGTAATTTTAATACTCAAAAGAATCTAGTATGAAAAGCACAGAACTTTAGGGCCGACCAAGTAGTCAAAATGAAACAGTGGTTACCAACTTATTAAAACGTTTTTCACTTATTCAAATATTCTTAACACCATATCTGCCATAAAACAGCTATAGTGCTTATGTATTTCTCTCTCTCTTAGTCCGTACAATATAATGATAAATCGCTCAGAAGGTTGAATATAAACAAATAATTTGTTATTTATATGTAATTACTTTATTATTTATGCATATTAATTTACATTCTGTAATTTTGTTGCATGCAATGCAATGCTGCCAGTCCTCTCAGGTGGCCAGTATGCTTTGAAAAATAAATATTAACAATAATAAATATAGTTTACTGATGGCGTTCCAAGTTATGGCTAATTTATATAGATAGCTTCTATGATTAATAATATGTGCCAGCTTACTGCTAAATTTTATGATTTGATTCCGATTTTCTTCCAGTGTACAGTGAATCCATACAATTAATAATCAAGAAGTGTAAAATTAAATCATGTTGATGATAATTGTAACATAATATAAAAATTTACAGGAGGTAAATAATTTATTTTGAGATATCCGCTAAAAAGTATTAATATCTACTCGAAAAATTAAGGTCGACGGCTGTTCAGGATCTTGAAACATTTTTATGAGTCTATAAATCATTTAAAAGTGACAAAATAAAACATTTTGTTCAAATGAAACGGAATGTTTACAGTCTTAGTTTATTACGTGGCAACGTATTTATTGCAATTGAAACCCGCTGAGTAACTAAATATAAGAATATGAAACAAGTACCTGCGACCTACGATCAGAGTAGGTCGCAGCAGTCTATCCGGCCATATGTATTACTAAAATAGAGAAGTTCGTGCTATTTGAATTTTCACAGTCGGCCGTATTGAAGCGAATCTTACCCATTTTTAGGTCACAACAGAATTAGGTATAAGCAATCGATCTGTTCGCAATGACAGTTGATAACTAAATGAAAATTTAGGTTTTTGTAAATGGTGTATAATCAGATGCAAGTGTGATATACATGGCAATGGGTGGTTTAATACAAACCTCACAACAAATACTAATTTAATTAATGTCATAAGTATGTATCTATTAAAATATTGATCAATGACGTTTATATCGGTGAATATACTCAAAATGCACGTAAATATTGTTTGCATATTGATATCGAAAGTGGAAGAGCGTGAGATTGGAACACCTGATACGAATATTCTAGATAAGGCTATTGAACGTTGTACGTTTGTTGT
The DNA here is from genome assembly GCA_018246895.1 of Aspitha aspitha aspitha. NCBI lineage: Eukaryota > Metazoa > Arthropoda > Insecta > Lepidoptera > Hesperiidae > Aspitha > Aspitha aspitha. The sequence goes on from DWGJ01001268.1 coordinate 3,466, forward strand.
GTTTCTATAATCGTATCTCCGCGGTTTCACAATTAAAAGTTGCTGATGAATATAACCGATAATGTATATAACAAAACCAAAGTGAATATCAGCATCACCCCGTTTCGTATTGAACGCGAGACAGGGCTGTTATGTCACCATTGAGGTGGGCGTCGGTATGACGCTCAGCGCAGTCTCGCAGTGAGATCTTTCTTTATCAGGGGTTGCGGCGACATAGGCTTGCTGGCGGAGAAAAATGGACTTTGGTCATTTTGTGCAAAACTGGTTAAGAAGTCCGACTAGCGGGATTGGCTCATTGTTCCAGTCCTTTACCTATTACTTATATACAATAAATCCGCACGAGATATAATGAGACTAGTCTTTGTATAAGTTGTCTATCAATTGCACAAATATTTACTTTTGAAGAATCCTTAAGGTTAAAATATTCGTGAGCATAGTGTATAAATAGGTAGTTTATTTATAAACCCTAAAAATGCTTCATAATTTCACAATTACGCGAATAAATGACGAGGCTTCGCTACATATTTTAATAATGGGCATAAAATAAGCCCTTGAGTAGAGGCTAGACTCCAGAGACGAACCGCAGCCGCAGTAGCTTGCGATGCCCCGCTACGGGATGCACGTGCGGTGAAATAGAGCTGCGGTAATCTCGCCCCTGCAAAAATATACACACAAGTAAACACTATACTAAAATCAATTTTGGAAACGATAAATATATCAGTTATTGTGACTTACAGAGTTAAATAAGCGCTATCACACTAGTCTTCTCATTCAAAATATTTATGCTGAATTGTACAGATCACAAGGACTAAGTGAGTAAATATAAATACTGCTTTACATGCATAATAATTGTTTTTTTTTATGTTTTAACTGTAAAATGTAGAACATTGCTTATTGCTTATTGCTAGCCTTCAGTGCCTGTGTAAGTCTCCTTTGTGTAAATAAAGTTTAATTTATATTATATGTACATATTAGTAAATATTATAAAAATATATCTTGTGTTCTTTATAAATAGATATGGCAGATAGAATAGTATTTTTCGTGAATAAGGTTAATTTAATTATTGTACGAGTAAGTGAGATGTTTTGGCGCCCGCAGAAATCTGATACCCACGAGTGTGTTGTAATCATTCATCTGTGGCGGACCACATTAATAATGTTTGATAAAACGGTAACTTACATCGACCACTAATTAACTCAAGTTACACCTGTAATAGTAAACTTATTTAAAGTATCCTAAAACTATGAATATAAAACAAAAAATTGTATAGTATTTCTCCGAAGTAAGATAAAATTACTTTCATTGATATTTGTATTTCATTAATATCTTGTTAAGTTTTGTTATTACGCCAGTGCTCGCGCTACTATATTAAATTAACGGACTTAATTGGAATTTCCGAGCCGTTGAAATGTATTCGCAGAAATGCGGGGAGTAGGTACCTATATTGAATAACTGAAAAATGTAGTATATTGAATAACCAATCGTGGCTGTTATCATAAATCAAGTGGATAAACCATATATACTTATCTACGGGATGAACGATATAATGACACGTGACACTCCAGTAAATGTAGTTATTATTACATATTACATGTTTACTTTTTCTACCTTATGTTCTAAGAAAAGTAAGTATATCGTATTGGAGACAACAGGTCGTTTTAAGTATGATTATTGATTACTATTAAGTTTGCACCGAATTTCGTTAGGTGTTTATACGTTTTTAGACCGCCTTTAAGGCCACTAATAAGGTTTAATCGTTGTTACTTGACTATAACAACGGGGACCGGCTCCTTAACGTACACTCTGAAGCACGGAAACGGTCGTGAACATTGGTCACTAGCGGTCACCCTAGTGTATCCATCTAGTGCCGAGTCGCTGGTGTCTCTACATTTTTTAGTCCGTTTGCAATCTGCAACCACGGCGGAGCTAAGAGCGTCTGCTTTGATTTATTAGTAATAAATAATCGTTTATTACGTAAACATTTAAAACACGTTAGACACAGAGTTTTGGTTATAAATATAATATTTACTTTTAATTTTTTATTTAACAACTGTTTATCTGTTATATTCCGGCTTTTTGTACTTGCCAGCACCGAACAGAGAGATCTACGATAACTAGGTACTATTGTACCTAGTTATCGTAGCTTATACCTAGTTATCGCTTAATAAAGCACCAACACAACTGTAAACGGTGAATTGCAAATACCCATTGAATATTGATGTAGTTTTTGATACCTAAAACTTAATAAACAATTCTAAAGTTTTCAAGAAGGGTTTATTTTATATCATCTTCCTGACTTCCGCATTTCTATTTTCAGTGTTGTATGTAGTATGTATAAGAACAAAACGAAATACCTTAGTTCCATAAGTTTGATCCCGCCACACTGACGCTATAAATATTGATAGTACTAATTAAGGATAAATAAAAATGGCAACGTACATGTCTACGAGTCATCCTGCCACCACATCGCCTAAGTCTCCGCTCGCAAAATTAGTTCTATACCCCAAGCCCAAAACATTCAAGATAATGGTATTGGGACAGCCAGGCGTTGGAAAATCAGGTAACGAATTTTGATAAATATCCTATTTGATATTCGGTTAAATTAATTTCGTGAAAAGGTGCATACAACTCGAATATTAGATTCTTTAATATTTGAAAACTTAACCTATTAAGTATTAACGCGTATATAAGTTGTTTTACATTTTAATTCAACTTATATCACCTCAGTTGCATCATTTCTGTCCAAGTCAACTTTCCACATTAGTAACTAACAGTAAAGTTACCAAGGCTAAGAATTCTAGAATCATGAAGGTTATACTAAATTCATGTAACAGATTGCTCGTAGTATAATGAGGTATAACTTTCGTTATACCTCAAACTCTTTATATTCTCAAAAAATTGTAAGAAAGAGCCCAGAGATCTGAAAGCGTGTTATGTGTAAACTTTTCAGCGCTGGTTGTGAGGTTCATTACGCGGCGCTTCATCGGCGAATACGATTCTAATTTAGAGAAAGTATATGGACATCAAACTGTGATTGATAACGAGACCGTGTACTTTGAAATATTGGACTCGGCAGGAGATCCTCGCGTAAGTACCTACTTTAATTGGACCAATACATGGTTTTCTAACATTTTGGTTAATTATTAGCTGGTAAATGTGTTATATAATTTATCTGTTGAATAACTGAAGATTGCGAAATTTAACTAACGATATCTATTAGTGCCTACATATTACATGTATTTCAAGATACATGTATAAATAAATTCATATTTTACTCGTATTAATTAAGGTTTAGTTATAATGATGAGTTATTTATAATGTTATTTACTTGTAATGCTTATAAAATTAAAGTAAAATTTATCTCAGGAAAGTGAGTACGCCAATTTGGAGAACAACATTCGTTGGGCGGAAGCGTTTGTTCTTATGTATTCAGTTACAGACAAGTGCTCCTTTGAAGAATGCCATCGCCTTAAGTTTCTAATCAACTACAACAAGAGAAGAAGACGACTTTCCGCATCTACAAAGGTAATAAAGCATTTTGTTAACACATTGATGGACAATTTTAGAGCAATACGAGAACAACAGCTTCTATTGTAACTTCATTATACAGAAGCTAATGAAAATGTGTCCATAACTATAAACTTAATTGATATTTATAAATATTGCAGGACAACATTCTTGAAACGCCAGTTGTGCTGGTAGGCAATAAAATAGATCAAATTGAAGACCGTATGGTAAGCACTGAGGAGGGCCAGTGCCGCAGTAAAGATATCGGTTGCATTTGCTTCCATGAGATCTCTGTGAGGGAAAGCATTGACCAGGTTAGAGAATTACTCATTTAAAGACAATATATTGCCAGAACGGTAATTTTAAGTTTTTTTACTATTTGAAATCATACTTTTTAGCATTGTTAAAGATAACTGACATATTATGTTTACATACTAAAAAAACGAAAAAGTACTTATAATTAGACATTAAGCAGCGATAAAAAATGTAAGATGACTGGCCTCGTGGTCGAATGGTTAGAGACCCTGACTGCAAAACTGGAGGTCGTGGGTTCAATTCCCACCCAGGAAAACATTTGTGTAATGAGCACATGTTTCTTTCTGTCTGGGCGTAATAAAAATATCTATATAAGTACTATATCGTATGTATATATTTATGTTTATTAGCATAACACAGGCATTAAATTGCCGAATTTGGGATCAAACAGCCGTGTGTGGAATTGTCCCCAGTAATTTATTTATTTACGATATTTACCGTAATTAATAATGTTTGGCATCTTCTGCCGAAGAAATTTTTTTTTAATTTTTAGATTGTGAAAATCAATATTTTAACGTTAAATTAGGTGTGGGGAGTGTTCCGTGACGCGCGACGATTTTGGCGCGTGGGCAGCAAATGGTCGCGTGGCCGTAGCGAGCCGGACGCGGCGCCGAGTCGGCCGCTGGCCCGCGCTACGGCCGACGCTACGCCGGACTGCGCCGCGATACACTCAAAATTATGTAGGCGCTTCATTTCTTTACTAACACTATCATCAGCTTTCAAGAGTAGCAACGTATCTGTGACCGGTCGCTAATAGGGCGGCTTTGTAGGTGGTAGAACCTGTATACGGTTCGCCCTGAGAAGAATCATCGCCACACCTATTTCTGCCGCGAAGCAGTTGTTTCAACTGCGTTTCGGTTCGAAGGGTGTGGATGCCGGTCCACTTGTATACCAGAGGCGACCATCTTAGTCCTCAAGAGTGGAAACGCATCTGTGACCGACTTCTGACAGGATAACTACTAACACTTACTAACTGCACCTACTAACACATACTAACTAGGCTAATATCACTAACATTCCCATTCCTGCAGTCCTTTTACTAAAGAATAGTCATCAACTAATTCTTATTAGCACCTATACTAACTGAATACACACTAACAGTCAGCTCCCTACAGCCCTGTTAGGAGTCGGATACAGATGTCCATGGGCGGCAGTGGCCACTTGTGGCTGCTGCCTGCTCGTTTGTTATTTTATTCTAATAAAAAAAGGCTATTAACGAATAATACCAGCACTTATACTCTCAAAGACTTACTGTTCTAATATTACTGGCAGTCACATACCCGCAGATCAATTACTAATTAATGGTCAGCATCCAATTCATAATACCTGTTACTAACTGAATTCACACTAATCGTCCTATTCTTATGGCCCTTTTAGAATTTGCTTGCAGCGGCCAATTATGAACACTGCCTGCGCGTTTCCTACTCTTTGATAAATCAGTTTACAGAATATTTAACAATGCTTGACATTTTTTTTCAAATTAAAGTCGAATATTCCCCTACCAAACACAACATTTTTTTAAGTTTAGCCTTATAAAGTTGACTTAGTGTAGTTATTAACATGTAATTAACAAACTACAAGCGCACTTAATGCCTACGTGATATGAAATACCAACAAAAGTTTTCTTGCTTAAAATTTTTAAATTTTTGTACTGGATTGTCTACTTATCATAGGCCGTCGTTGGACCGAGATGGAATTGGAAGAGGAAGTCACGAATGTCGCCAGCAGCGAGACCACCTCCTCAGCCTCAGAAATGCAATCGGAGCACGGCTCGTTTTTCCGGGCGCGCGCCAGCACAGACTCGCGCCTGCCGCGCCACCCCGCGCACCCCGCCCCCGCCACGCCGCAGCCTCCTCCAATCAGAAGGTTGAGTGTTGCCATGAAAGGAAACAACGCGAACACTTATTGAAACGAGCTTATGATTTCAGTGATCTTATGAAATTGAGACTGACCACAGACGGGTATTTTTCCAAGAGTTATTGGTAGTGAATAGTCCTAATAGTACCAAAAATAGTTGTAGGTGAATTTACTTCGCGTCATTAAAGCACGTAGCGATCGATTTTCGCCTCTAGTATACATGTATACACACGCTTCAGACCTAGATATCAGATAGCAATAGATGTAGCAATGATACTGGCTTGAACAAATGCTATTCATGTCCTACCACCTGCCGATTTGCTCTTATGTATGAGATTGTTCGATCATGTGTATTTTAGAGAGCGACCAATTTTCTATATGAGTACACACATTGAGCACGTTTGGTCATTATTGTTGGTAGGTACTTGAAGTCATTGTTAATCTAAGCTATTGTTATAATTATTTTGATAATCGGAACTTTCAAAGATTCTATTTATTAGTTTCTCTATGAAATAGATACAAATGTTATATCGTTTCCTAGAAAATTACGTTACATGTAGGCATTAATGAACAATTAACCCAATTATTAGTGTCCGAGTATGTTTTCATACTACGACACTACTCATTGAGGAGTCATATATTCACAGTGCAAAAATTTCAAATGTGTGATTTTCTATGAGATGACCGTAAGATAATTAATATATATTATCAAACTCAGCACAAAGAATGTGTCAGCGGAACTGCCGCTCAAGAACATTCGCGACGAGCAAACAGTGAAACATTATTTCTTGATTGGAAGACATGATAATATAGTTTTATCTATTGATATGAAAACTTCACTGTACCGGTTGTCATGTTAATAGAATTTTGCTAAAGTAGGAAGAGTGGATATAAAACTCCGATTGCTGTAATGAAAAAATTCAGTAGGTACTAGAGACTGGGATAGATAGAGACTGGGATATATGTTAGATAGGAAAATTCAAAGTTAATGTTATCATAGAAACAATTGTAATCTATGCTTTTTATAATTTTTCCGTAGCAACCATTACCTACCTAATCTTACAATAAGTATAAATATGGAATATTGTTATACGTCTTTCCCTGATTGCTTTAAAACATAATATGTTTGATTATCTGAATATGAATACTTTTGTCTAAAAATAATTTTATTTTTAGGTTGAAATGTTAAAGTTCATCATATCAATGGCTTGTGTAAATCCCACGATACATAAAATGAGTTAATTTTATATACAACTATTCCTCTTTACTTAAGGACTTGTCTTAGATTAAATCCGAAGGAGAAAGATAGGACACCTTATGATGAGGGTTTCATTAAGGTGGTTAGGATTAGGACCATGGTCCTGTTCGAGTGTAATCGCGCAATAAAATTTTCTTGGTACTGTTTTGTATTTAAGTTACATATTTAAAAAGATACTTATTTGGTGGGTACATTAAATTTAACTATTTTTACCTACCTACACACATCAAACCGCTTTTCAATCGTAATTACATAGGTACAACAACAAATAGAAATATAGTAAGGTAACCAGATTTTATTTTTATTTTTGACGCTAACTAGTCATGAAGTGATTTATAGTAAAGTTACTATAGAAGATATTCTAATACCTACAAGAAAATATAGCCACGAATGTAGAATCTTACTCGTGCTTGTGCGACTACTTGAAATCATCAGTGACCCATCATTTAAGGTCAAATTTTCAATAACGATAATCTAGACCTATCTTCCTTTACTACATACAAAGAGTTGTCATATCTTTCTTCTAACCATTTAATTAAAGGCGTATTATTTATGGCGATTTTATGACTGGATTATACGCTATGCGTTTTATTGAATTATATACTATGATAAAACAGGTACTGTTTTAATTAATCTTTAGTTTAAGTAACCTTTCTAGCTACTTATGCTGTTGATTTTATGAAACAGGAATGTATCTAGAAATTTTCTAAAAACGTAACGTAAAGGGTAAATACCTACAAGAAAATATTGCCTTTGTGCCATGCGATAGGAGATATTCTTTCGTTACAGGGAAACTTTTGCGATAACTGGCCCCTTATTAACACGGGATGTGTAGCACTACTACCAAAATTCATATATATATAAAAATGGAACAAATCTATTCCATGAGCAGTTAGGTACAAACTATATTATAATATTTACTAATAGAGTTGCTACCTACCAATCAACCTATACGGAGGTAAGTAAGAGATATGATTATTTTAATGGAAAATTACTGATTTCCTGAGGTCAAATGTACGTCGCGTGTAGAGATTATGTAGATTTATCGTGAATATTAGTGGAATTTGTTTACATTTTGACATAAAAGCTGACATCTTGTCGACCCTTGGAACTCTTAAATGATTATAAAAACGATAAAAATTGTTACCATTCTATTGTTACAGGTATATTTTTCCATGTATGTCTATTTCACGAAATATTTAAAGGATTAAGAGTTAATCTTTAAGACGATGTTCCTTAATATAAATTTTGATAACTTGAACGTAAGAAGTATCAAACCTTTTAACTTCTAAATATTGAAGTAATCATTGAAGTACTCTATATCTCTTTAAATAGGTCATGACATGATTGTTCGACACAACAAAAACAAATACGAGTATAAGGCCCTGCGAGAGTTATAAATAACTCGCACTTGGCATCCTTAACGTTTGAAAAGGAAAGATTGCGTGTGAATATCCTTCACATACATGTAAGACAATACTGTAAGGCAATAGTTAAAGATGTTTGTTTACCGAGACATTAGTCATGTGAGCCCTGCGTGACCGCAAGATTTATAGGCAGGCCGTCACTGACAAGGGATTAGCTTAACCGGGTCGCCGCTTCTAATCCACAACTCTGACTAGTACCTATCAGTCTATCTAGTCTATTTATAACTTCGGGTTGCGCTCCTTCCACGTCCCCTACATTTGTGCAAGTGCATTTGAACGTTGACAATATCCCAACTACGCATGTAACGTACGAGTGTAAATACTAATACGGGTGCTTCTCCTGATCCTGTTTCATTTGTAGGTACCTACATCGGAGCGTTGCATTGCTTTCATAATACATACATACTTTTACGTACATGTTATTATTACCTCTAAAAAAGTAGACAGAAAGGCCAAGTGCCAAATACGATTAAAATTGTAGAATAATTACCGTTTAAAATTTTTAATCCTATTTAAAGACATTTACTACTGCTTAGTAAATAAATAAAGTATCGGTTTTATATCAGTATCGGTGTGTAAAGTTGTGATTCGTGCGCTGCAGATGGGCACATGTGCACTAGATGAATAAATAAAGTTCATGTTAAAGGTTTCATTATTAGTGGAACGAAAGCAAATAGTAGGGATTCGATAAAAACCAGGTAGTGTCGACAATAACAATAATTAACACGCAAACCTGGCCTTATTATAGAGACCGTTGACTTTTCTTGCAACAATGAAATGTCGACACATTGCTATACCTACGAGTAAGTTACCTTCATGTGCCAATTATAAATAGCTAACACAATAGGTAACACGGTGAATTGATAAATTGTTACGTAACGATGTGAATACATATTATGTTACGCGGTTTTTCCGTCACCAGGTCGTCAATGCATCGCGTTAATAAGAAGCGTGATATAACAGTTGTTACAGAATGGAACAAAAACAACACGTTCGTTACGATTTGTTTCACACCGCTCTTAGCGTAGAGGATGCCGGACTGACAAATGATTGATGAATATTTTATTGCATCTTGTCGTACTGCCCACGAGTTTGCTGCACCGCAACTCTTGTTAACTGTGGTATCAAATGCAACGTGTCGGTAGCGGCTTTATTCCATATCAACGTTTACCGTGTGGCGCATACTCTACTCATACTCGTACTCTGAAAACCGAATACGTAAACAAGTTTTCCCTATAACTTTACTAATCAGAAAACAGCTATAATTGTGTTTCTCGATTGTACGTGGTCACGATAAGCCTTAAAGCGTGGCATGCAAAACTGAAACGGCCTGCGATTACAATTATTTATTTAAAAATATATTGAACAAAAAGAGATGTCGTTTAATAAAGATATACAAAGAAATATCATTTAAATAGATAATGATGACTAAGGCATTCTTGTCGTGAAAGTTATGAACTCCATAGTTAGTGTGAGTACTTCAGTCAACTATGTACGCTCATAAACGGTAGAGTCATAAAACAGTTGCAAAAAAGATTAAAAAAGTAACGATGTTGCTTTTGAAGTCGCAATGTCAATAATAAAGACCTATGTCGTTAGGAACAGACTAGCTGGAACCATCATTTATTGCTCGAGCATAATAAAGTACATTTCAATATTCAGCTTTAAACGAAACTATAAATAGAATACCTTAGAATAGAAGGAGAAGACTTTGCTATTAAACTGGACAGACAGACAAAGCCGACTTTGTATTTTACTTGAAATTCTCGTTAAAATAGACCGTAAAGAAGGCATCGTGTGATAACTTATATTGTAAGCGTTTGCAGCCATAAAATAAGTTCTTGGAAACTTTTCATAAATTTGATACAAGAAACCGGGCTTGCAGACTTCGACAGCACGTTTAATACAAATAACATTGTTGTGAAGTCTTGACACTAGAATTTACGAGAAGAGATAGTTTAATAAAGTAACAACTATAATTTTAAACCTGTCTAATCAGAAACTGGATAAATATAAAACCTTTTTAAATGGTACAAAATTCTTGGCCCCTTGAGATCCTAATTAAACAGGTTAATTGAGTATAGTTATACATACATATATACATAAGTATACACGAATTGCTTCTTTAAAGAGTAGATATAATAATTATTCAGTTAACTATTAATACCAAAGTCCATACAAACTCCTTAGATAAGCTAGAAGGGAAGAGACAAAGCTGCAATCTAGTATGTACCTACAACAATATAAAGTCAGAGGGCGGCGCCTGAGACTATTTCTATCGTTAAGTTGCTTTAAATGATCGATTGTTTATTACACTTTAATAGCTGAACAAAACAAATGTCGATATCTGGCCTTGTCAATTGGCCAATTATAAATATCAATCAAATACATTTTAGTCTGTGTTCTGTAAATAGATTAAAGTTAGCCCAATTAACGCAACAGAATTAGGTCTCTCACGGAATTGATAACGAATTACATTTGCATAAATTTCATGATGGTCAAAGCTATAAATATACATGTATTTTCTACGATAGAGATAAATAATTATTACAGAAAAAAGAAAATAGGATAATTAGTTTATATTTATATTATATTATACCATTTTGGTACGAAATTTCCATGGTAGTCTATCGTTCATCAAATTCTAGTGTCGAATTCAGGCCGGATAGATATCTGGATGAAATTATGTTGATGGTTATGATTATAAAATATGAATCAGCCCGAATGATCATCACCGTCTTTCTCATAATAATCACAACAGTACATTTATTGGATATTATACTTACACGTGGATAACACATGATATTATAATGATCGGTGCTGTGTAATGTCATTCTTATAATTTGTTTGTAAAAAGTTTGCGACCAACCGAGAGGCATTGTGTTATAAATACTCGTACATACATGTCTGACGAATAGTAAGTCCACATCCCAACAGTGTTTCCCAAGCACCTCGCAGGCGCCAGCCTCGGCGCTGACAAGTTTCAATCTTATCGTTTCTAATTAAATTGAAGAACAGACAGGTCTGATAATAAATTGGTAACTTGCTAATTACACAAGGCAATATTTCTAGATTTTTCAATAATAGGTCCGTATCAATCTAACTGCATGTATCATTTTGAAATAGATTATAGTTTATTTAAATCATATCTGCATTAACATACAGCACTGTCAAATGTAAAGTCTTATATGTGCGACTTTTTTGCGTTACATTATTTTTCATTCTCAAGTTAGAAGTTGTTTTTCATTAAATTTTCTTACAAAGTATTCTAAACTCCATAAAAAACATACAAGCAACAATTGTAACATTAAAGTCAATCTGGCTATTATAGGTGACTGTAATTAAAACGGAACTGTCAAGCAGTCTTCAAGCTTAAACACTAATCAAACAACGGTTTCATAAAGTTTTGACGATATATGACCTTTTTTAATATTTCGTTTTAAAATTTCAAATTTTCTTAATTTAACTTACTTCAGACAATAACGACGAGTTTATACACCTAAAAGTATAGACACGGAAATAATAAGTAGCGTGGAATCCATTGAGTATCTGAGATTTTAAGAACGATACATTATGTATGATTTGATGTTAACTTGGCTCTTTATAACACAAAAGTAAGTTATTTGAAAATCTTATGATCGGCTGAGAGTTAATTTGTACCTATTAAATTATATGATGCAGTCGACAATGAGCGACACACTTAAATTATAATTAATTCTCATTAACATGCTCAGGATTGCATCCGTCAATAAGTTGTCACCGTGTTTGTAAATAGCCTGACTACTGAGCTCTACAAATTACAGCAAAGAATCCGGTATTAATAGCTGGAAGTCAGTGACTCGTAGGAGTCAGCGTCTGCCAGACGACGCTGTCACTGAACCTCTTTCTTTTCCAATTCGCGGGATATTCCACACCTCTGTTTACGTGCACGCCACCGCAGATAACGGCATATTGCTCCACAAGTATCAATTACTCCTATTACGGTGGATAAGCATGTAATAAATCATATGTGTGTTCAATTGATTTATAGGTACAACATTAACAAGTTGATTATCCAAGTAAAAAACACTGTGCCAAATACTGTAATAATGTAACAATGGCGACTGGCGACCATCACGCAGACCAAACGTTAAAGGATCACTGAATCCCAAAAACTGCGATAAGAACACATAGTAAAACTATACTTTTCGGATCTTTGTCAGATTGGTCAGTTCACACATTCCACAAAGACGTACGGGTACCGATTTTATCGAAATTTTTATGGAGATTAGGTACTTACCCGACTCTGATTATAAGATGAATTTAAAGACGATAAAAAATCTCACTCTCACTGTAAATGTAAAATACAAATAGTAGTGTTTGCGCCTGATGCATTCTGCTAGGGAATAAATAACTTAACGTAACAAATGACATAGGTGATATCGCAGGATCGCATGCGTCATTGTCCATTTCACTGTAATTTGTTATTTGGAGCCCGATTGTTTAACAGGTAAAAGGATTAAGTAGCGTTTAAATTCATCAAACAGGAATGAAACGTGTTTTAATTTCTATTCGACGAGCACTAATATCTATTATAATGAAGATTTTCACGAAAACTATAGGTATCTACACGGATATTGACACAACTGTACCATGGAGAGTACCTACGTAATTTCAAAAAAGTACGTCAAGTTTGTAAGGACAGAGATATTTGGCATTCGGTGTTTTATGCCCACCCCGTTAGGGACCTGGCGTAATTACAAATAGTAACAAATTTAAATTTTTTGTTTACTTGTTACTTGGTAAAATATCTTGACCACATGGGTATATACGGAAAATGATTTTAGGAACAAACATTATAATAATTAAAATTATAAGGATTTCAACAAAATTTCACATGATTACCTTGTCACCGAATTGCATATATTGTGTACCTTTAACTGTTAAACTTGATAACGTTTTAGCTGCAATTATGATAAATAAATGAATGGTAGGAAGTTGTCCCAAGTTGTCCCAAGTTGTCCGTCTGAAGTTGTCCCAAGATATAATAATAAGAAAACCGTTGCTTATGGCCTCCAAGAGAAATGCTTAAACAATAAACCTAAATATTCATTTTCATGACAGTGAGCCGACTATAAAGAAGTTACTACGACAATAATCAATGTTTTATGCTTAAAAGTACATTCCAATCAAACGGAAACCAACTCAGTTTCACAGACTGAAATGATAAACCTGAATAATTTTTTTAGTGGGTACGACGGTAGATAAAAACGACATACATATAGGTAGGTATCTCAATATTGCAATATTGATTACTAGAACAGCAATGTACAAAAATTTGGAATATCATAATTATGATGTACCTACCTATGGTTTTATTTGTAATATTATTCTTATTAATACCAGGTATCTTCAATTGCAATATTCACTTTTTTCGCATTAGTGGGGTTTTGGGACCACTTTTCATGAAGATGACAAGATAAAAGAAAAATATTTAACTCTAAATTTACCTCCACAACCGCTAACTTAATAAAATCATTACCTAAATATACCGTCTTTGTCTAAAAAGCTTCTTTTTTGTCGATATCGGTATTTTTCAAATGGACCCTTCAACAGCCTATCATGATAAGTTAATTGGTTGAAAACTGATATCTCTACTGACACTGAGTAGTTTAAGAGACTTGTAGCGGACAATTTTCATGTTTCGCGGATGCGAGGGGGGCGGAGCGCGGAGCGAGGCGTGGCGGGTGCGCGCGCGCCGCCCATCAGCTGTTATAAGCGAGCGCGACGTACACATCGACGACAACGTGCGCAGCGCCACTGAAAGACGCTTGAGCGTGCACGGTGCGACACGACTGTGACCGACGCCGCGACGCGCGCGCTTGCCGACCAGCGTCCGCGCCTGACGCCTGACGCCCAACGCTACACATCGATAATCCGGACCTCGGACATACTCGTATCATCATCGGTGCCCAATATTATTTCACAAAGGTAAGTAAAATATGCTAGCTGTACATATAGTTGTTTTTTGTTATAAATATCGGTAATTCATTTTTAATGCAACTTTAAGGTCTCCCAAAACTGAAAGTCAGAATCGTGATATGTACTATTTAATTAATAATTTGGACTGTACCTGCCTATAAATAAGAAGACGATACAGTAAGTGCAGTCAGTACCTATTAAACAAAATTATTATACCTTGCCGTAAAAAATATTCACTACTTTTAGGTAATTTTAAAAATTATTCCTTAAATAACAAGAATAACAAATATAAAAATAAATAATAAATAAAAATATTTATTTTAATAAATATTAATACCTAAGTTTATTCCACTGCAAGTTTAAAATAGTTTGGGAAAATATGTTTCTTCTGAAAACAATAGTCGCCCAAAATAATAATAAATTGATGGATAAAATATTTATCAAAGTCAGACTTACTTGCCTAAGTAGATACTGTATTAAATAGGTACCTACCTATTTAAATACATGTATAAACAGTTTCTAATTTATATGTATTACATTTAGTTACAGAATAACGATGATTTCAAGATTTCTATGAATTTCGTAAAATAAAATTTCATTAGTAAAATAAAATCCATACATAGAGTGTATATTTTTTTGGAAATTCCATTAATGAAAATATAAACAGTTATACTTACAATCATATTTACCATCAGTCCCAGTACCCAAAGGATAAAAAATATTGGCGCTCTGTTAATACAATAACGTTTGTTTTTGTTAATACAATATTTGAAAGACACTTAGTTTATACTAGAATCTTTTCTTCACGTAGTTTCATGAAAATCAAAAGTTGTGGAATAAATACCGCGAACTGAGAAATTCTCTATCCCTGTGCCTAAATTATTCATCTACGAGAGCTACGAAATGCACATCGAGTATGTCGTAGCAAAACGATGTGTTTACTGTCCATAGCTATAATTTTGTTCTACAGCTTTAGTTTGTTTGATTTAGAACCGTTATACGTTTCGTAGCTATAGGAGATTTAAAAAACTAAATTACGAGAGACTAAAGCCCTAAAAATAACTTAAACTAATTAACAATAAAACTGAAATAATCATGAAGAATTGTATCTATTTATTTTTTTACTTACTTACTTACACTTTATAGTAACCTAGAGGATTACAAAGGGCGGACTTAATGCAGATGGCATTAAAGTAATTTAATATTATTAAGCAAATTAAAATGTCAAATATAACGAACAAAATGGTCCGGCAGTCCCAGCCGTTACACAAAGTGAGATTGTGGTTAGCGACCGACACCAAGAGGCGCCCACAGCGGCTACCAGTGCTATATACCTACCTACCTACTTATCAATAAATAACTATTTACCATACTAATGTCAATAAGATAACCTTAGTATTTTTGGATTTAAATGTTTCTTTAGCTTTCATAATTTATGTCTTAGCGTATAAAGCAATATTTTCCTTCTTTTTCAGTTCCCATAATTATATTTATAGCTAGATTTTGCCCGCGACTTACCAAGCACCAACATATGTATTAAATTTTTTGTTTAACCAAGAGAGTAAATCTAAAATTTCAACTTCATACAGTCTTTCTGCTCCTCTTTTGCCCTCTTAGGAATGGAATTTCCAACTTCCCTTTCTTGCTGCTCATTTATTGTATTTGGCCTGTGCCGTTATATCATCAGGGTTAGTCGGTCCATCAGTCTCGTTCCTTTTATACACTTATATATAAAGATTGGGAATTAAATTTGCTTCTCGCATTTCAACGATTTTCGTCAAATATTGTAAGCACGTATGCGTAGTGCGTAGCACACTAAAAAAAGACAGCCGATCACGAAATATTCTTATCAAACAGTAAGTACATACTTACAAAGACGTGTATTTAAATTTTTAGAAGCTTTGAAATCATGACGTATTTACGAAAGCATTAGATGCTGTATTCTAAATAAATTGCATTACACTGGTATAATAAATTTTAATTTACACTACAATTACAGGTTATAGAGAAATGTAATTTATAAACCTACTTGTCAGTGCATTTGTAAGCGAATATTGATGTTCCATCTCTCCATTTAAAAAAGTTTGAATAGGTACTTATATTAAAGATATAACTGACCTGCACTACAGAATAGCTTACGTATAAAAGTCAATAACAACCACTCGGGAGTATGCTCAGCTATAAAATTGGGGTCGAAGGAGTGCATTGAACGGACATTCGCTTACCTGTGACCTCGGATGCCTTACAGATCAATTTTTATCCACAATGTATCACGTGCAGTGAAGTGCTTCTGTCATACGTCCAAGATAAAAATCGCTGCTACACTTCGAAACCTAACGCTAACGCTCTGTTAGTAATGTTATCCGTATTATATTTAAGTACAAACTTTGTAAATAAAATTTACCACCAAATAACATCAGAACAATATAATTTGTTTCAAAATATATACCTACTCGTACTAGCATAAAATACAAATCTCAATACAGCATTTAATATCAGAATTGTATGACAATATAGTAAAATTCCCGTGTATAAAATAACACGAGACATAGCATAGCAGTCAGTGTAATATTACTCAAGGTGTCTAGAGCTATAGGTTATATTCTATACCTAGTTTAGCGGTTAGGTAGTGCCTGTCTAACAGAAGCCACTGACCGCCGTCGCAAAACGTCAATTGGGAGAGTCGACGATACACTTGACCTCACAAACTCTTGAATTATCTGTGTCATTACCTATCGTCTGCCTTTTTGTACTACCGTATGGCGTTGCTAAGGGTAAGGTTAGGTTAACACCGGTGCACATCAACTACATAACAGAGCATTCGCGGAATTGTTCCATAAATGAGTCGGAATGGTTCTTACTAGACGTGCATTTTTCACTGATTTGTTCATTGGTTTGTCTGTATAGTAAAAATGCCAATTTCTTTTTTACACGAATATAAGTACCTACCATGTCCAGTTCCACCAGCTGCCAGTATAAACTTAGTGCTATATAAACGTTGAACTAACTTAGTTTAAAGATCGTAGTTGCTGACTCCTACTACTACCTATTCCTACTACCTGCTATGGATAACCACATCTTAATTAGTTCAAGTAAGTTTAATTTAGTAAGTCATTAAAAGTCCTCTAAAGGAGGCGATTCCGGACCGTCTGTATATATCGCTGCTTTTCATGAATACTCACACAACTCAAAATTAATAAAATACCAGTTTATAACACAAATGAATCCAAAATATTGCTTATTTAATACTCAGTAAGAATTACATTCATAAAGGCAAAAGCGGCATAATGTCGCGCAAAAATGTC
>DWGJ01001269.1:0-21094 GCA_018246895.1 Aspitha aspitha aspitha
CCATCAGAACATGAGATACATCATCAGTTACTCCACATTCATTGCAATTAGGAGACGCAACCTTTTTCATTAAAAATACAAATTTATTCGATGGAATGTGTTCAGAACGCAATCGGAGTACAGTCTTTAAACAAACATACAGTTTTAATCGATGCTTATTTTAAGAAATAACAAGCCAATTTTTTTTACAGACTATAATAAAGTTGACATGTTGAATTGTCAGCCAACTTTTATAAATATAACAATGGATACTACAATTCCAGTGACAGAAACTACTATACCTACCACTACATTAGTAACAACTATTTTTACACCACAAATCAATACAAGTGGAGGATCCATTGGCTCGGAATGCACTAGACATGAACACGCAACTAGTTCCAAAACTGAAACTACTACAACAGTAATCACTACCAGCCTCGATGTTACTTCGTCTTATACAAATGATACTATTGAAACTACAACTTTTGCTACAATTATTCAAAGTACAATAATAATAAGTACAGATGAATCTACAATTTCAGAACCCGCAGCTAATAACACTACAACCATATTTAATTGCACAAGAAATCTTGAGGAACGCACTTCTACAACAGAAATCGTTCCTTTAAGTAAAACACCAATTGTGGTCACTGACCAAAGTACCAAATCACTGTCTACATTTGAAACTAATATTGAATCAACAACAAATATAACTGAAATTGAGTATGAAGAATTAGAAATTACTAAATCCGAACGACAGCCAATAACTGCAATTATATCCAGTCCCAGTTTAGCTAAATGCGATAACTATCCAAAGAAGTGCAATCGACCTTCAACCTGGCAAACCACAGTGAAGGGAGAGACTAGAGACTACTTTCAGATCCTTAGAGCTAAATTCGGGACGCGTTTCAGGTTGTTAAGGCCGACAACACATTGGCCCAAACAGGCATCATTATTAATCAATGATGGTACATTTATGTTTGGGCGTCACAGTGAAAGTTGACGAAGGGAATTGGGAATTGTATTACCAATTTTGCAGATATCATGAAACCACAGCAATATTATATGGATAACGCTAGGTATGGTACGCGTTTTAAATGAAAGATAGGTGGATCATTACCAGGAACTCATTGTTGCACTGTTGGATATGAGTATCCTATCAGAATGTAAAGAATTTTGTTTATAGCCCATAACATTGGGCACTTGCCGATTGTCAAATGTAGAAAATATTCTGGAAAAGTTCAAACGCACAGTATATTAAGCAGTGAGTTTGTTAAAAAGAGCCAAAAAAATCATAATTTTGCTGTGAAATGTCAGACGACCTTTTTGAAATAAGTAATTAAATGATTAGAGTGAACATTGTACAAAAAGGTTATCAGTTTCGAGAATCCGTCGCAAAGATTTGCAAGTGATATTTAAAATTCATTCATAAGTCATTCATAAAATAACAAATGATTAATGTATATCATTGAAATGAATTCATTTACCGTTATAATAATAGTTCTCGGTTCAGATACCTCGCGTAATTATTTTACCCGGGTGTGTGTAAGACATTTAAATATCAAACGATTTAGCCTTATAATAATTGATAATATGCCCAGGAGCGTAACAAAACCTGTCAGATACATAGCGCTGAAAAGGTTAAATGTAGGTATACGTATATCGTTAAAACAGTAAACTTTTTGACCTTTGATTTCCACAGAGTTTTTAAAGCTGGGACGCTTGCCAACTGCAATGACTGTCTCGACAACTCGAGCTGAAGCTTCAAACTGTTTCGATTAACGCTTATTACGCTGAGTGCTTTAATCCAAATGGCCCGGGCGTTGAAAAAGATTGTCCCTGTTCCTCTGACCAAATAATCAATTATTGATTAAAATAATAGATTAAAAAATAAAAAATATGTAAAAAGTATGGACAAAAAATATAATGTAAATACAGTACTTGTGAGAAAAATAAAAAATAAAGGAGGGAAGCGACGCTGATTTCGTTTGAGAATACCTCAGCGAACAGTTTGTATGAACATCCGTAATGTAGGTATAGGTGGCTACACAAAACGGAATCCTAACGAGGTACCTGGTCTTCCATTTTTCAAAACGAAAGGCTGCTCTGCATCTCTGTTGTAATTGGCGGGAATAATGGCGCCATTTGTCTTTGTTCGTTCGCTCTTTGTTGCGACGGTTGTAATTCTTTACCTTCTCTCGTTTTAATTCTTATGCATTTTATAATAAAAGTAAAACGTATAAACAATGAAATGGTTTTTTTTTATAAAATAGTGTCACATAAAAGACATAAATATAAGAAATTCTGGAATATAAATATATAAATAGTTCTCGTTGTGCTCCATTGAAAGGTTGTTATAAGCAGGTCATTACTGCATTTTGCCGAATTTTAACCTTCAATGGTGATGATAATGTAATTGAAATATTTTAATTAATTTTAAATTATTATGCAATATTTAGCCTTACCTCTTCTAAATCGTAATTTCATGAGATGCAATATTTGTAATTTTTAAAAGCATATTTTATGTATATGAGTAATATGACTGGTTTTATTACCTTATTAATTGCCGATTTCGATGTTGATGTTTTATTATCAATTTTGTGAAACAGCGTGATTTTATAATCCAGGGACCTTGGCGTACCTATTATGTTCATGTATTTTTATAATATTGATTTCTCTAAATAAACATTTATTCATTCATGATTGAAAGTTAGGAGTGGAAGATCCAAGACAAATGTATGCCAAAATCTGGAACCAAATAAAAATTTCAATACATACATATTTGCGGAAAGTCAATATGTATAAATATTTCCATTTGCGGAAATGCCTCGCTTGCTAAATATTTTGACCACAACAGTTCTAAGGATTAGAGAGATTCTTAAGAATTTGAATTTACGAAGCTAAGTAAAACGTATTACTTTGCAACTTATTCATCTTAAGTAATTTTTAAAATTCTCAACATGCACCTTGGTACCGTCAAGGTTTCTCTTATTGCGTAATCCCTGTCAGTGCACCAGAAACAACGGTAATAGTCAACGAATCAACGATGGATTTGGAATAATGAACAGGCAACCGAAAACCCAGTTACTCACTTTAGAGTAGATACTAATAAACTTTTGAGAACAAAATGTTTTTTTTTTCCAATTGCTCTCTATGGTATACTTTGAAATACGCAATATCGTGACATTGAAAATGCGCTTGGCCGTGTTCAACCACACTTTTAAAGATCTTACATAATCCAAGACGATTTTTTCAGAATACCTACATCTCTTAAGAGGAAAGCAATTCAGT
Organism: Aspitha aspitha aspitha; assembly: GCA_018246895.1. Classification (NCBI taxonomy): domain Eukaryota; kingdom Metazoa; phylum Arthropoda; class Insecta; order Lepidoptera; family Hesperiidae; genus Aspitha; species Aspitha aspitha. The sequence continues at coordinate 3,274 of DWGJ01001269.1, forward strand.
TCGTACTTTTAACGTGACACGCCATGGCGTCGTAAGCTTTTCATTCCGTCTAGGGTTGCCAGTGCAATAAAGAATAAATAATTTCTACTGATTTAAGTAAAGAACATTGTTCGTTTTTAATTGTTATGTCGTAATTGGTCGTTTGACGATCTAGTTCAAATCGGATTGAACTATTTGTTTACACATATTTGTGATGCAATTAAGAAGGCATCACATATGGAGGTGGCATGAAATTGTCATTCTAATGTAATATGTAATATAATATGTAAATGGCGGCTGGGTTGGTTGGCCTTGACAACATTATTCATCGCCTGCACAGTTACTCAAGTTATTTTAATTATGTTCGTTTAGTGGTTGAAATTGAACTATAATGATTGAGCTCTCCTTCAAAATGGGCCACGCATTGGCAACTCCTCTGGTGCTGCACATCTCTACTTACCATCATGTGGCCGTTTGCCTGTTTGCTATGTTAATTTTATAAAAAGAAAACTAAAGCTGCCAAACAAATAAAAGATGGTCCATCGACAAACAGAGGAAAAAAGGTACTACACTCTTAGTCTTCGACCAATATTAGGTATTCGTGCTCGGGTATTATATTTGAATTTTAAAATTCGAACCATTCGAACGGAGATTTAGTTATGCGTCTAACGTATGAGTGTGACTCTAGATTCGTACACAAATAGTCAGTCTTATGTAGGTTACATTACTGAAAATCATTAGTGTTTTTTTTATTCTGCGCACAGACCTAGTACAGATTGAGATATATTTTACGTCACTGTATGTGATCCAAAAGTGGGGCTAAATCCTGCTTTCATAACCCGTATGAGGACAGCGTCAGAAGAGGATTGCGAAGTTTCACCGTAAATATAGAGCTTAAAAACATTAAGGTCTCTAAAATATTATTGTTACGAGTCCTAACGTTAGAGAACTACGGCTGTGTAAATGAGATATTATACAAGACAAACACAGAGAAACATAAATATTATAGATAGACTACGCCCGCGGTTTCACCCCCTGGAATAGATCTACTTATAATAAGTTTTACCCAAAACTTCTGTTACCCATAAGAGTACACGACATAACAAGATTACAAAATTTTCAAATTCTTAAGGATTTATAAAAAAATTGTTATATGTGTAGCTCTATAAATATATCTATCTTTCAGTGGAAGTCCCATCGAAATCCGATCAGGCATTCCGAAGATTATCTCGTACAAACGGATGTACAGCCAGAAATTTTTTTTAAAAAGGATTGTTTGGTTACTAGCGATCTATAAATTACCATATGGTTATGATATAGAGACTGAAATTGCAGACAAACACTTTATTTATGAGCATATATTACATTTTTAATAACACAATCCTCAAAAATATAAACAGACAGAAATTGTGCTTTACAATATTTTTTATTATTGTAAAAAGAAAACGCTATGGCACTCCTGTCTTATATATTATATTTATATATGTATCTATTTATGTATAAAATGACTAACTTCGGTCTATCTATATTTTTTCATTTACAATAAGCCTCTTACCTTCGTGTGACTGTAATTTTGGTACGTATTTTTGCTATCAAACACAAACTGTCACGGTCGCAAATGTCGTGTCGCAAAATGTTTATGACAAAAAACACTCAGAAAAAATGCGCTTATGAATTTAATTTCCTTCGCTCAGGTCTATTTATATATATCTTTCTTTTCACCTATGTGTCTATATTTCACGGCTGTGTCTGGCTTATACATTGGGATATTTCAAATTACGTCATGGTTGTTCATTGCTGGTTAGTTTAAAGTTCAAAGGACTAACATTGGCTACGATCCTTGGAACACCTCATTAGAGAAAGGCTTCGAACAGCTCGCTAGACAAAGGTTTCGGTCCCCGACACTGCTCAAGTATGCGTTAAATTCAAAGGATTCTGATAGTTAAACCAATCCATACTATTTGAGCAAGCCCTTTTCAAGCGCTTTTACGCTTGAACGCTTTGAATATTAAACATTATAGATTAATTTACGCATAGAACATTGGGTACTTATTGGAAATCAAGTCGAGCATAATTTAGTACGAAACTAATATAGATCAGCGGTCCCCAAAGGACGAGTCTATTACATAGCTAACGAATGTTGAGGTCAGCTCAATTTACTGGGAAATGCTAATGTTATATCTATAATAAATGTTTATGTATATACCTACTTATATATCACGCTAAAAGCATTGAAAGGTAAATTAGTTAAGTCCATAATAACTTGCTGCCAGTCCAGTTTCCCTCGTTACGAAACAATCGCACCTTCGTTATACCGTTTGCGCGAACATGAAAGACTCGTCTTCCAACAGGAAGCTTCCGAGGGGAGAAAATAATTTCCGGGGATAAAAAGCTTTAGTCACTACTCAAGTCTCGACATGTTTCCATAGGAAATTACGCATATATTGCTGTACATAAACATGTAGATTATATTACAGAAAGAAAACACATATCTTAGTTACTTTTTTTAATTATGCAACAATGATTAGTCAGTTCGGCACATCACTAATATTAATTAAAATGTATTAATATTAATCGTTATTCTTTTTATATTTTATACGTTATGTGGTGGGTTCTTGGGAAAAAAATTGTTGTTGGGAAATGAAAATTTTATATATCCCTATTCGTTAGTATTCAATCAACAACCGTTTGTATAGGTGCCTTCAGTTCGGAAATGTCTCGTTATGCGTGCAAATTGGAATACTGTCACCGTATATACATTTTCAATATTTTGTTATCGGGAATTTCATATTCAGAGACGAAAGCCACATGAAAATTCATTTGACGTATAAAATAACTTGAAATTATATAATGAAGAACGGAACGCATGAATGAAATATCCAACCAATGTAATTGTTTTCCGGTTCGACATTTGTAGTCGTTAGGTACGAGTTTATATCATAATGTATTGGTTGTAAAGCAGTTTAGATCGGAATTAACAAAAGTAACAATTGTATTTTTTATTTAACATTAAACAAGTAATTCTGCTGAATTTTTAATTTACCTCGTGTTCTTATGAAGCTCAAAGCCTATAAGTAAATATAAAAATGTATAAAATGTACAAAATTTATCCTATCTCATGAGTAATAAAACAAATTTGAATTTGAATTTCGAATTATATATTCTTTTTTTGTTACAATCAAGAAATGTAAGCAAATCACGTCACATCTCTGTCGCGTGTTACGTCATGTTAGCTGCATTCTTGCCACATGTTAAGTTACATTATCAGTGCCGTTTGTGTAAAATAACGATTATGTATGTTGCAAGCAAAAATAAATTCAAATACCAGGTAGCGCTGCTAACCTCGCATATAGAACAGGTGGAGCTGTACGACAAAAGGGACCCTGAAGGAAATGCGGAAAAGACGGAGAATTTGTGCGATATAAGAATGGGGTTGAGCGCAGTACTTTATAAATCGATCCAATGCTATACAAAAAGAAATAAGAAACTGAAAAGTCAGGTAAAAATTAATACATTTAGACAGAAACTATCATTACGCAAATAACATATTATTAATATCGTAAGACTATCTTCTTACGGTTCGCCTAAGTAACCCAGACAGACTAATATTGATAAATAATTCTCTATTATTTCAATACTAATATAACCTTGCTATTAAATTTGACTGAGCCATTCAATGTATGTAATTTTATTCGACCTAGACCCTGAAATCGATATTATAACTATTTGGAGAGCCGTCTTGCACGTCTGTGTGACGCAGAATAAAGGTACCAGTTATGACTTGTCAATATGTATACTTCATGCTATAATTGATTACTTGTTGATCTATTCACACGCACCCACGCAAATACGCACGCACTCACACTGCTCACACACACTGACGGAGTCACTAACACAGGCACGCGTAAGTAGGCAAGTAGGCATGGATGGTGTGAAGGGTGGCATGTAATATATTTTAGGGAGGAAGGTGGGAAATATAATCTTTTATTCTCCAGAGAAAAAATCTACAGACAAAATAGCGGTTTGGATCATTAATATTCATTACACTGAATATTATGATACAATAATAAATGTAAGTTCGTAGAAAACGTAAAGCTTTGAATATGTTAATCTACTGAACAATTTTCTTCGAACTCCTTCATTATTAACTATTGGACTGGAGTTTTTTCTTTCAAAGAGAAGGCTTATGGTAAAAATAATAAATAGTTTTGATATTGAATATTATAGGTTTTTACAATGTGGGAAAATAGTGCGAAGTAACCTTTAATTTATAAAGAAAAAATGTACATACCTAATTTTTGTGTACATTAAAAATTTTATAAAATTATTGTCAAATAAATCCATATTTTGCTAATTACGGCGAACAATTTATATATATGAACTAAATTAAATAATAAATTTATTTTATCAATACTTTACGTCAATCAAATACCTATAGTTATTCATAATGTTTTCAAAGTTCTAGGGAGTTTGCTTATAGCCACTTGTTTAGCGTGGTAGATGTCCTTAAATCTTTTCATTATTAATTAATCAGAAGTATATTGCTTTAGCATTTTACTTGTAACTAAAAGCTTTGAACTATGAACATGAACGAATTGTTATTGTAATCGCTTACAAAATATTAAGCAATGAATCAGCTCTACACAGTGTACAGTAAAAGAATAATTTAGCGCGACTGAGACGTGTGTGCAGTAAACGATAGTTCATTACGAGTATTGCAACAACATTTGCGCGTGTCCCGAGGCAGCAATACATTATGTTCAACCAATGCGTAATACATATATATCTCTACAATCTAACGTGACTTTGAAATGTCTTTGAGTTAGTTTTTTTTCAATAATTTTATTTTGTTTTCTTAGATACGAGTCTTCTCCGGTTTAGGAAATAATCTACCACATGCGGGTTGGTTGACTTCATATTGTCTCATTAGTCAGTCGATATCAACACTTCATTAAATGCAATAGTCACTTTTTGTGTATGTACCTTTGTGATTAATTATGTAACAGACGTTAAGCCGAGCATGCTTGACTAGATCTATATACCTAGAGGATAGGGTTAATTTGTACACTTTGATTGGTATGGGATTTGTCGCTTCCCCTGAAGATTATATTGGTGTATTTGAGTTAATTTACACATTACCAGAAGTTAATATAGTAATAGTGCTTTCAAAGCGATGTTAGAAATTGGTTCTGCGTTTGAAAACTCGTGTGTTAAAAATGGTGTCACGTTTTAACTTAAGAGATTAAATCCGAAAGATATGAAGTAATGTAATAAGTACTCAATCATTATTTCCTTTAAATCAGCCTCGTTAACATAATTACACTTGTAACAATTGCAAATGAAACCTTATACCGTTCGAAGTGCGCAACTACTTGAAAGCATAGCGAATTGCTTTTAAATTCAACTACTGCTCTATGTCTTTAATACTGCGATCTCTACGTTCTCGCAGGAAAAATAATGTTTAAACAAATATTTCCATTCTACTACTAATTATATACAAAAAACCGAAGGGCTTACAGGAAAACAAGATTTTTTTAAATTAGTTACCATTTATTTATCAGTATAGACTGTCGGACTGTTGAATGTATTAAAAATCATTAATTTTATTTTAAATGAGCTTTTATTTTAAATAAAATTTCTGAATATTAAGGCTTACAATTGTAATGTAATTATATTTTATTTATATACTCCGTTTATCGTCTATTATACATAAAAACTAGAATGTCAGTATAATTCGTTTCAAGCGTAATTTATTAGGGTACAACAACGCTAGCGCTATTTACGGTCACCAAAAATGACAAGTCGAGTGTCACTTAATTTACGAGTCGCGGCGGAGTGCTCTCAGCCCCGGCGAGAGTGTGGAGCGGCCGTAGTCTCCAGCGTTGCAACCTTGATCTGGATTCCACAAACAATGCTATCCACTTTATCACATGACTGCCGATTCTTAATATCAATTAAGTTCCCCTTACGAAAGGACCGCAAGGATAAATGCTCTCCATCCATCCAATTTAGGTATTAATATTTCTTTGTCATTTTAAACTCGACCATAAATTTGCGGACAACAATGATAATAACAATAGCTAAAATTGTAATTACGCTCGTGTTTTAGTAAGCGGATAGCTGAAAAACTTCGTATCACGTACATACTACAATACTTAGATACATACATATTTTGATTACACTTATACTTATTATACTTATTACACTTATTAGACGCAGGACAAACTAATATGCCTATCGCGCGCAATTGGTAATCAAACCCACGCCCTCTAGCTTCGCAGACAGGGTCCCTAGCCACTAAACCTAGACGCTATGCTATTAAATGATAAACGTTCATCCCCTTGTAACGATATGACATATCGTATTGTATCAAACGTGTAATGAATAATATTGACTGAAATATCTCTTACTAAAATTTACGTCGACATCTAACTTCACAGCTTTTACTTGGCAAAGTTTAATAAATATAGGACTTAAGCACTATCTCTATTTTTGCCTTGTTAAGTTTTTGTTTGATAACTGAATCCTCCTATTTTTATTTTATACATAAGTCAAAATAGAAGACATTGGCTCACGCGACCGGCCCTAAGGGCGTCTGTAAGGTTAAGATAAGTAGCCACATCACGACACGTGTGCGATAAATCGCCTTGCCCTCTGGCGATAGATATACAATAAACAAACGTAGTTCCGCACTATAACTTCCTGTTTCCGCTAATATTAGCCTAACCATATATTTATATCTTTCGTTTCACAACTACATACTTATGTTTACTACATACTTATGTTTAATCGATGTCTATTGGAGATCCCCTTATTTCGTAAAGGAAGAGTGTATTATGCCCGCTGATAACTTTTTGTCAGAAATACATGCATTTGGTTCATATTTTTTAAATATAAGTATGTTAATTTTCAGAAGCAGAATCATGTAAAAACATTAACATGAGATAAAACAACAAATAAATGATTATCATGTGAATTGATGTCGAGTCCATCCTTTGTAAACAACCAAAAAATTATAATGAATAAATAAATGATCATTGACGTGATCTCGAGTTACTCGATAAGATTCTTAAAATGTATATAGACTAGTGATATTCTAATTTAATTTTTACCGGTGCTTGTGTGTTTCTTCACTAAATCTTGCGAAGCAGTAATACCTTTCTTAAAAAGTTGCCTATAATTTTCAATTTGGAACTTATGCATAGCTAAGACACTAATTGCTTTTATCTACGATTCTTAGCAAATATGGTAAATTGTAGCATAACACGTACAGCGCGAGTATATTTAGAATTGGATACAATAAAAATCGAGCTTTCGGTAATATAAGTTTCCTGCTATAGTTCTGTGTGATTTCAACGAGTGGAATCACAAGAAGCAGGCTGTTAGTTGTCCCGGAAGTGTGCGGAAGGTTGTTTGAAGCTATATATTGAGCTCGGTGCATGCGCGTGCGCACACTGTTGACAGTCCAAGTGACCGTGACACACTATGTAAGTGCCGTATTTGTTCAGTGATGTGCATTTTTGTGTGTTATTTCAAATAAACCACTTAATATATCTTTAAGATAATAAAAATCAGTAGGTGAATTAACGTGACAGAAATGTTGGGTGTAAAATTAAATAAATCATTTTGAAACGTTCTATTTTTGACTATATCAAAGTATTATTTTAATTCAAACGTCACAAAACCGTATATCGTTCCCAGCAGTTCTTTATTATAATAACAAAAACTTTGTTATTTTTACGAAAATCAACACTCATCGCTGTGTCTCTGTAAGCATTTTGTTATTTATTCCGAACGTGTGCCCGGTTCTTTTGTATTAAAAAAAATACTGAGACACGTTAGGTATTTCACAACGTTGATAAATGAACATGTTATGAAAATCGGCTTACCCGAGCTTTGTAAGCAATTGTTTTTTCTATAACTCATTGCAGTTTAGTTACATTTTGGAAATTACATCTGAAATTTAAAGAATTTGATCCCTCTAAATGTATAAAACACAATTGTAATTTATTCGCAGCATTTGTAATTTCAGCTATAATTACGTTCTCTGCACTAAAGTACGTAATAATAAAAGAAAGTTAGTCTGAAATACACGCTGAGCGCGCTGAATTTAAATTGATATGGAGATTACATGCAAATCAGTATCCTGGCATTAATTTCGGCAGCCTAATTATATCCATTTAACAAAGTACTTAGTGGTACACGCTAGTCACATGAGTTCGTGGGTATTATACTTTAAAAAGAATTTTAAGCGTTAACCATCTTAACAATGAACAAAATTATTTTAACTTAAAAAAGACAAGACACGGCCGTGAGTTTTACGAATACGGCTAATATTTTCACTGAATGTATGTATTTTATAAAAAGTGTATAAGCAAAGATATATTTGCAATAACGGGAAAAATGTAAAAAATGAATTGTAGTTTCGTAATATTTATCACTTACACAGACGAGCATATTATGTTGGGAAGGTAAATGTAATGCGTAAAGGAGGCTACTAAAATACATGCATGACCGAATGTAAAAAATAGATAATTTGTTATACATTATTTTTATTAACATTTTTGTAATTAAATAAACTGTTTTTAATTTCAGTTCAATATGCGTTGCATCGTTATTTTAGCGGCCATCTTGGTGGCAGTTCAGGCTCGTCCTGGCCTGCTCTTCGCAGAAACGTTACAACCGATTGGTATACAGTACGCACAAGATTCTGGTCCCGTAGTACATCCCCATCCTGCAGTAGCACTGAACGCCGCCAGCGAAGCCATGCTTCCCCGAGAACTTTTAAAATCCAGAGATTTTTACGACAACCCGTCTATCGCCCAAGGACTGGCTAAAGAGTCTTGGTTCACGAACAAAGAAATGCAGGTGGTTGAACGCGAAGCGGAGAAGATACCTCGCGAAAGGATTTACAGCATCGTCAAAAATGCTGGTTTCTTGGACAAACATTAAACTTTGATGACCTAAATACCGTTTCTCAAAGAATTGACTCCAATTTCCTGACTGACGGTGACAGATGATGTAAATGAGAAAAGTAACATGTTTTTAAAATTTTAAACTACTACGTATACATAGTATCTTATCACTTTAGTTTTCTGTGACAAATTTTAAACAATACATACTTTGTTATGTAAAAAACAAAAGGTGTAAGTAGGTCCATATTAATAATATTTCTTTCACACTAAAATACATTACACATTTTATTCGTCATTTTAATTTTAATCCTAACATATATATTCTTTAATTATGTAATTTCTATTCGTATATGTCTGTTATATTTATATAGCATACGAAAATAAATTTTAATATAGTTTTATCCTTGGAACGTTAAACCTTGTTAAGTATTGTACAAACAGTCATAAGTGCAAACTAATCAATATGTAATTATAATTTTATAATCCTGGTGCTTGGCTTATATTTAGTTATTTTAAGTGACTACTGTAATTATTCCACCGTCTCAACGTCACCTTATAATTGTAAGCACATTTTTAACATTGAATTGAAGTGTTTATTTTTAAGTATTTGTGTGATTGTAATTCTGTAAATACATAAGAATGTTTAGGATAGGTTAAAACCATTTTGTTGATAATAATTTAGTTTAATAATGTTGTAGGTACACGGAAACCTTATTAAGGATTGTTTTTGTTTATTGTATTTTATTTTTAAGAAATTAGTAATTGAACTGTGATCTCGAACAATAAGTACGTTAAGTAAGTTATTGTTCCCTTATGTTAATAATTTATTTTATTAAACCAAGTGTTGATAATTTGTGTTTGTCTGTCTATACTAAATTATGTGCATCGCAGTCGGCGCCGTAAGCGGGTTTCTTGAAGCTTCTTCCTCTTTTACATGTGACCCAACATTCGTGTACTGGTTTCTGAACGAAATCTATAAAAAGCAGAACAAGATGTATATAGAGCGAGCACTCGCAAAATGTTTATTCAAATATAATATCAGGTATGAAAGTAATATACGAGATATGATTTGCTGGAATATATTTCTCAGAATCCTTTGAAAACTGCCGTAACGTAATAAAACGTGCGGTTAAAGTAATAAAATTACAAAGAAACCTAAAAATGTAATATGATTTCTACGATTGCTTTCATGTTTATATTGAAGGTTGTACAATTTCTGTACGTACATAATATTTGTGGTCGCAATCTACGAACGAGCAAGAAGTGTGAAGCCTTAGAGTGGCAAAATTTGATTTACCTTTTTGCTTGTTGATTGAATCATAAATACAATATATAGAACGTTTACCTATTCGCGAATAAGTAATTTGCCTTTATTTATTACTATTATATATTGTAGTCTGCAAGAAATATCACAAAACTACGTTCTTTACTTATTATTACAACGTATAAAGTTGTTAATTCTATCATGTGCTTCTAGCATTCTTTCATTTATGTATATTTCATCTGTTTCGTATTAACATATACAAACATTACTAAGAATATTGCACAAATAATTAAGTAACAAATGAATCACTTAATTAAGCAAATAATGTTTGGTTTGATTAACTAATTAATTAAATCGTCATCAATTTAACTAATGAACGATTAATGGATCGTTCGGTCAATCAGCCATTTATAAATCTGGCGAGCCTTAATAAAACGGGTGTAATAATAGTATGTCGATGAAAAGAGACAAGGGCTCTGTTCACGTCTACAAATGTTAGGGCTTGGTTACCTTTTTGGCTGTCGCAGTTGAACTCATGCATATCACACGTGTCGATGAAAGTTCGCATTTCTCCACAGGAGTCCATACCGCATATTGGTACTTGGTCGTGGCGACAGATGTCTGCTATTTTGCATTCTTCTTCTAACTGGATGAAATATCAAAAATGACAACCCTGAATTTTAGATCGTAGACTGCGTGAAGCCATGGTGATGACATATTGATGTTAATTAGATTAAAGTCAGACACAGTAAATGTCTTTGGGTCACAGGTTTTGGTGGCAATTATACTTAATCTACGCGCTGCACTTGCACTTTGTACTGAAGTACTTTGGAGCCCAAAGTAAAAAATATGGACGACAGGCTTAACTATCAAGTTCCATTGTCGTCGTCATGGTAGTCCAGTGCTCAACATAGTTGTCACTTAATTCTCTCTGCCTTCAAGTTGCCGCAACCAATTGAAGTTGGCCCAAATTTGACAGACTCAGTTTCAAGTCTCCGATTTCTTCTCAATTTACTTCAGAGCATTAGAGATTGACCGACTGTTTCAAGTGGTACAAGTTATTAGAGACAGATGTATCTATACTATAAAGGCAATTTAGTTGTGAATATTATGGTTATGTATAGTTAACTCTACTCATATTTTGACTTACCTTCGCTCCATCAATATGAGAGTTACAATGTCGTATGAACGTGGATAGTATAAAAAAGCAAATAGGTATGAGTTTAAATAAAGACTCGAAATATAAACATATCTTCTTTCTCACACGGAGCATGTCTAAAGGAAACAATGTCACAAGTTTGAAATGTTTGTCGTAAACATGAAAGTGAAATGAATAATATTCTCCGCTGTACAAAACGCGCTGTTGACTAAAGGTTCGCTTACCACCGTGTCAATTAAAATATTTTTAATGCAAGAAATATGCATAGTATATCTGCATAGTACCTATGTATGTCTGATCATTCAGGCATATAATTACTGAATTTTAGACAATTAATCGGGTTGATAATTTCCTTTACGGAAGCTCATAAAAAATAAGAAAGTGAGGCAAGACAGAAAAAAAACACCAGATTTCTTTTGTTGCACAATTTACATAGGTATATGTCATTAAGTATTTTCCAGCAATAAAACAAGTTTTAATTAAACATATTGTATGGCAGGGCGCGACCTTCTATAGACCTCGCTGAAAGACGAGGCTGTAATCTGTTAAAGTGCCCTTTCAGGCCGATGACAATTCAATCCGATTTCCTTACGAAATCGGATTTGAGATTACATTGTCTCCTTTTTAAAACCCTTATATGTAGGTTGACTTCACTCGCGTGTCTGCGGATATTCTTTTATGCCATATATAGGCACGAGTACATAAATCCATTTATTTATTCTTCAAAACATGGGTCTATTTTATATTTTCTTTAATTACTTCTCGATATATTTCTTCAAAGCACGTATTTTTCATTACACATAGCAAAGGTTTTATGTTCAACATCATAAATTCATTAACTAATACATTACGTTATTTATTGGAACGCTCAATGGTACCTACTCGTAAATTGTAGAATGACTAACATTTATCTATTTGATTTTTAACATAATTAATTTCAAGTTATTATTTGCAATGCATGAGGTTGAAAATTGTTATTTCGCGAGGTTGGAATTGAAATAAATCTTTTCAATGTTCACAAATTCAAGGAATAAAATCATAACCGTCGTTGAATAATAAAGGAGATCTTCAGAAAAAAGGAACACCCGTGGGCGAGCTGAAAACACTGATCTTAGGTGAAAAAATACTTTGGAAAAATTGTGAAACGTCGATTCATCGCGATAGGTCAAAAGGTCGAGAAAAATTGAGACAAACCTTTCTAGATAAAGGTTGAATCAAATAAACTGTGGGATGAAATCATCTTTATATTGCCTACATAACTGAGATTATTTGGGATTTTGCTGTGTCATTCCATTTTTAAGACAAGACTGAATTTATATGAATATCGTAATATATGCTGGTAGGATATATTATAGGTATTAGGCCAATTTTAATAGAGAGATAATGTATCTTGCTGTAACTGTACTAACCATGAACTTGTATGTTAATTTCCAACAGAGTTGGACTGTCATCAAGGTGTAATTATCATTGAACGTTTCTGGTGGCTTTATTCTCATTCCAAGCGGGCCGAATGGAACACATTTACGATACATTTCCTAAATCAATTGGAACGCTTAAGTTAAATGTTTATTTCATGAGTTACCTTTTCACTACGCTACTTATTGCAACCGGATATCAGAAGTTCTAGAAAACTCAGCTGGAAATTGAACTTCAGCTGAACGATATATTCGACCACAGTCAATACTTGACCTTTCGAGTTTGGTTATAATCCTGTAAATCAGTAGGTACAGGGTGCATATAAAGGGTTTTCTTTTAGAGTAAAAAAAGTAAAGTTTTGAATAGCTCTCCAATGTCTTTTCTAAATATATAAAGAAAACTAGAAAAGCTTTTCGTTTTTTGAATCTCAAAAGTGGAACAATAAAAGGACTAGAAAGTTCTCAAAGGTTTAATCAATGTCTGTTAACTGGTTTAATGTTCAGATTGCAGTCTGCTCTGTATTCGGGTTTCTTAAACGATCGCCCCCGCTTGCATGTAACCCAGCACTCGTGGATAGGACGCTGATTGAAATCTGGAAACAATAAGAAAGATGTCTTGCATTTTGCGAATCTCAAAATAAAAAAATCTTAACTCTTAAGTGCGTTTGGGTGTAAAATTAGAAATGAAAACTGTTATTATTTTGATATGGACTGGAGGACTAGTATGTGCGGTATACTCGTAGTCTAGGTGCAGCACGCTTGCCTAGAAAGTGCCTATTCGCTCTTGTCCTGAATAATTCGTGTACTGCCAGCGATTTAGTCTCAAATCCTCTTTTACCTTTTTTACTGTCACAGTTGAATTCGTGCATGTCACAGGTATCGATGAAAGTCCTCATTTCCCCGCAGGAGTCGATGCCGCACATCGGCACTTTGTCGTGTACACACAAATCGGCTATCTTGCACTCTTCTTCGTTCTGAAATATATTTTGAATGTTTTTCTCCACTTGCCCCATATTTTATTTCATTGATGGATTTGTGACTCACCTCACATAAGTAAGCACATTCTAGGCCGTAGTCAACCACATTGATCGAATACGGATTGCCAGACTCAAATCTCAGAAATATTCTAGAACATACTCACAGGTTTTCTCATGAATTTCCGTTCACCGTTATTGATATTTCACTCTCTCTATGCTTTTTTTTGGACGAGGACAAGGGGGGCGACAGTTACTTTACACTAGTTAATATAATATAATATGATACTCACATTTATACTTTCACTGTGCGCGTTGACATACGTTATGTATGACAAGAAAATGGCTAAAAAAATTGTTAATACAATTAGAAAATAAGTATAATCAAGTTCCAAGGGTAAAAAGGCAATTGTAGTGTAAGACGCCCTCCGGCTAGGAGGAACGGCGGTAAGGATATGCTGGATGCAGCAAGCTGAGGACTGGGCACTATGACTCTTCAATGAGCATGAGGGGAAGTCTATTTCTAGCATTGAACTAGTACAGCTACTCGTACTTATCCATCTCATGCGTCGGCGCTGATGGCGCGCGTGGGGTATTCGAGCCTCGAGGATCCCCTCTAGTACAGCCTGAAGATTACCATTGTTAATTGTATCAGGCGTTACTTTATGAGAATCCCTGTTACTATTAAACTTAAGTTATTTTGCGACAATCCGCGAATATGATATAATATGATCATATATGTATATCATCGAGCAGTAAGTGCCACCCTTGTTCTCGAAAATTCTGTGAAGGAGCTGTTTTAACTTGGACTTTGCAAGCGCCTATGTCTTGAAATTGTTACAACTTTTGTTTACTTACCTAAAATTAAATACATTATGGAACAACATATTCCTATTCAAGTCCTAAACACCTGTTTGGTATTTTGGCAATAATCCGTATTATGTATAGTAAAAACAATACGAAGGAAAAAAATAATTTTCTCATGCGTATAATAGAAATGTGCTTACGGTAGGGTATGTCGAAATGAAATACCAACCGAAGAGTTTTACTTCACAACAAATATGTGGTAATAAAAAAGTAATGAAATAGAAATTCTTGTTTGCTTTTAGAATATCTTTGTGTTTGCCATTTAATAAATATTATTTATATTAAATCTTAAGAAGCAAAAAATTCCCGGCTTTCGCGTCTTGTAAGATATGTAGGTCCGATGACTTCTTGAATTTAATTCGAATATATTGTCAAGATATTAAAAAATTTTGATAGCCTATACTGGTTTGATCTTGCTTCAAATCTTGTCACGCATGGCAATCCTAACTTCATAATTATGAGCGTCTTATAAATTAAAATATAAATATCACTTGTTATAGCGGTGAAGGAAAGCATCGTGACGAAGAATTCTCTATAATATTCTCTGGTACTTGTGAGGTTCCCACTCAGCATTTGGCCACCATGGTATACTATGCCCGTAAATCTCACCATGAGAGGAGTCCCGTTTAGCAGTGGAACAATAAAAGGGAGTAAAAAGAAGAATTGAAGAAGTAAAATATTTCAGGTTATCGAGCTTCATTCCGATCAGCAACATATCGGGTAGTGTGACGGCAATTTTTGTTGGCGTATGTAATGTGGTAGATCCATAAAACTAGACAGCTTCAACAAGAAATCCGTCAATGACTGTTACTTTCCTTCTCTATACTCCTACGGTAATATTACAATTGTAATAAGTCTAACATGGCATGGATAATGCGACAGCTGTAGTGTAATTTCCACAAAGAGTCGTATAATAGCGCCTTTAATCCAATCTCGACGACCTGATTAGCTATAAATCTCATTTTCTGACGTGTAGTTCGCTTAAATAGTGTTGATTTTCGAGTTTCATAATACAGTTCTATGTTTAACGCCAACTTTATATTACGATACAAGGCAATTGGAGTTATTGTTGTCATGGTAACGGATCAAGTAGGCAGATCAGTGGGCGGGTATTAATTAAGGTAGATGCTATTATGAAAAATATATATACATTAATATCACTCTCCAAAAATGTACATTAAATCTACCGTTTCATTATTGTATTAATAAAGTTCAGATGGTAGAATATCAGCAAATAACACCCTCCTTATTCTCCTCCTACGCGATTTTATGAATATTTAGGATCGTGTCCTACCTACGCAATTGTTTTTAATTACCCTAGAAATCCGACAGATTCGACCTTTGCTTAATGTCTTCAATTACTTATAGATAGCTGACTAACTGACTAAATTTAAATTCATATTGAATAAGGCAACCTTAATTAGAAATGTCAGTTTGAAAAGACTCCAGTGGCGTCTGAGTAATAAAATATTTAACGTCTATATTGGAATCATTAACTTATTAGGTTTCTGAGTATCAAGACTGTTTCAATCTGTAGTATAAATGCCGATCTCTTGTGTCTTGACCCACTTATTTAATAGTCAATGTAAGAAGTCAGCATGGTGTACTCATTATTTGGTAAAATTTATTACGCGACATCGATATAATATTATTCATATAGAATAATTATATTGTCTAAGACATCAATCCAATGCAGATCAGTCCAATTTCTATTACGTCTATTTAACTAACAAACATGGTTTTCAATTTTTATCTGTAAATACTAATACGGTTTTTTAATTTTATTTCGTTTATGTTTGATTTTTAATTATTAACATTTTAGCGATTGCGCTGGTATCTCTGATTATAACTGCAAACGAAATGTCAATGGAAAAATTAGAGGATTCAATGCTTCATTCAAGAGAGGTAAGCTTGTAATTTTGTGATTCTAATAAGGTATAAAGCGACGTCTTTAAGTCTGCATAAATATAGAACGATACAACTATTTTTGTAGCATCCCGTAAAGCGGCAAACCCAGACAGAAAATCGAAGGCAAAAAGAATTTTTTGACTTCGTGGAAAACAAACTAATCGAGCATTCGCAAGCGCTAGAACATCTCGTAAAATTAGTTCATGACGCTGTAAGCGCTATAATGGCACTGGCCGAAAACGTAAGTCGAAATGTCGAGGAGCCGAAATTACCAGAGAAAGTGGAGGCCTATCATCGTGAGGAAGAGGGAAGGAGTGGAAACGTAAATGAGGTACACGCGTATCCAATAACAAAATTTGGGAAAAAACATCCAAAATATGGTCTGTTTTTTAGGGACATTATTATGAGGTATTTCAAAAGTGATTCCGAACCTACACCTATTGTTGCTAAAAATTTGAACTTGAGATGAGATATGTAATTTGAAAATGTCGCATAATATAAATGTTTCGTATTATTATCTAGTTAATGAGCAAATACTTATAATTTCTTTTAAATAAAAATCTGCGAGAAGCTACAGTGTTTTTTTATTTTTATAAGTTATTTTTGGGACGAGACATTTTCAAAGGTCGCGATTCCCATAGAATTTGGAGTATCCAAATTTACTTACATATTGAAATTTGTTAGGGCATGCTTTGAATTCAGACAATCTTCTGACGTGCATATAAGATCTTTTATCATTTCAGTCTCGTCGTTCTTTTGGCGGGAAACCTTCGACATTGCCATCGCTTGGTGTTCCTAACACCAAAGATGGTTCTAGTCAATGGTGTTCAGCGGCCGTTTTATGTCGTAGCACGATGGTGCCTGCTTGCGGATATGACGATAAATTTGGTTACGGGAAATTTGATGATTTATGCCATATGCTACAAGTTAATTGTTTTTGGAAATACAGTAAGTTTTTGATCAATTCTCTTGTGGTATATTTTTATCATTACTTATAACTTCAATTACAGAAAACATAAGTGTAATTGATAAAACCGTTAATTGTTTATTTGCAAAGCCCATACAGTCGTAAATTGAATAATAATGAAAGTATTTATGTTATTTAATGTTAAATTTTCTAGAACTCTGTATCGTTGTGTTATGTTTAAATCGGTCGCTATTGTTTGGTTAAATACTTATATTTTCTTTTCAGATTTTGCTCTTGTGCCTAATTGCAAGCCAATTCTTTAAAACTGCGACTATTTCATTCTTTATTGATATTGTTAGATTTTTACTTTCATACATTAAAAGTTGGACATTGTATTTTGAGAACATTATCATTGTATGTATTGTTATTTATT
>DWGJ01001270.1:0-21091 GCA_018246895.1 Aspitha aspitha aspitha
TAAATAGGTTATTTATTACAGCCACTTAATTTTGAACAAAATTGCCCTTGACAGCATTTTATTTCAATGAATATGTATGGAGTTATGATAGTTTTAAAATAACTATGCATCAAAATAATGCTCAAATCTTATATGGGTGGTGAATTAGGAGATAAAAGTTTAAATGGAAGATCGTAATTATTGTTTTAGGATACCCGCGATGTAGGTTTTAACGCAGGAAAAACTTTGACATATTGATTTCACGCGGGCGAAGCCGCTGACACAGCTAGTCTACTATATAAATCGATCGGTGTATTTCGATGAGTGATTTAATATTTATTACGTACAATGAAAAATAATACCGGCTATAAAATCCGCAAAAAAAAATCCATACCCTTGGAGCCCTTTTTCTAAGTATTGCGAATAGTAAGTTAACTTTTTAGGGATTAAAATAGAAACAATTTAATTTCAAAACCTATGTAATAAATGTTTTTGTTTTACAAACAAAATGGACGTATCACGTGAGCGGAAAAATGACTTCTTTGCTCCGAATTGTTGTGTTACGTAAACAACCACTTACTTACTCGCTAACCCACTTCCGTTAAGCACATATTACATTCCGATGTTATTATATGAATCTCGTATCAATTTAGTAAAAGCGTCTTGAAGGGCCGAAATTTTTATCTCGAGTATTATTTTACTTCCTTCCACAGAGTACCCAATTATGTTTCTTAAATAATAATAGTGAAGGGATCCGTATTGTAAAACCTCTTAATAGAATGCCCTTATGATAGTCCGGTAGAGATCCTCTCAATAATACAGAAAACATCCGTTTCTCCCCTTAAACTAGGGTAAAAGTACGTTCATATCATACACTTTTCCTTCACAATAAAGCCTCAACTACTCGAAAACAAAGTCAAGAAGCATAAAAATCTATTTCCCGTGCTTATTTGTGCATAGCTTTTGGGGTTGAAAGAGTACCGTTCATAACTACAGTAAATTTGTAAAGTTCATTTTCTATTGTCTATATGTAGGTAGGTACAAAAACAAGATTTTTGTTTTCACGTAAACCACGGGCTAACTTTATAAGCCGTGAAATAATTTGAAAGAGCACTTGTTAAAATGCAACTAGAATTTAGCAAGCAGGTTTTATCGCCACAACTCAGCTGTTTTATGAGAGGGGAATGCGCGCGCGTCGTAAACTGTCGTCCGTACACTTTCGCTGACGCGGAAAAACCTTTACAGCCTTAATACCGTATTTAAGCAGATTGAACTACACGAATTTTTTAAAATGTTAGCAAGTATTATTATTTTCAAAATCGCTTATAACAATATAACTAGTTTGAGGCTATAATTTTAAATGTATATGAAAGAAACGCCAGTCCGAAATCTACCTACAAGCTAATTATCCAGCGGTGGTCTTGCTTAATATAACAATGAATAACATGTAACAACGAATCCCGCCACTTATGATACTATGTTTATCTGAACTTTATTGCTCTCCAGCACTATTTCTAATCTGTCGAATAAAACTTTATACGCTATTTTTAGGGTGCTTTTACGGTTAACACTTTGAACTGAATGAAACGTTAAATGCTTGATGAGTTGTTTGTTAAAACAGTTAAAAAGTTTTTAAGATGTTTTCGGACGGCGTTGTGCTACCGCTGATTTGAAATGAGTTGAGCAATCGCAACGTAATTCTGCTCTTTCAAGACAGGTAGATACTCGTATAGTACAAAAAAGGGCCTGAAGCTTTTGTATGATATTTGTTTTAAAAGTTTATGGATAAAATTTATACTTACAGACAATTTTTTTTAAAACACTTAAACTCTTGCGCAAAGCAAAATCACTTGTAGACTCTTGATATACCTACCAGTTCATCAGTTTAGAAGCGGTGTATAAATATACAAATGCACGCGCAAACCCAAAAATTCTTGAGGTGAAAAATGAACTCCATATACTAGGCCTAGGTTATAGCTAGGTTATATGTAGTCAAATATGCATCGCGTAGATACAATAACATATTCCTAAATGACTTTACGTAAACGAGTTTTCGTAACGCAAACCGATACGACCAATATCGTCTCGTTTACGTTGCGTTTCGCTCCCCTGTCTGAAATACACCCACAGTACAATAAAAATGTTATGAGGTAACTCTATTCAATGAACTCGCCCGTTATTGAAATCGGCGTTTCGGTTATAGTAGCGCTTCTTATAGCAGTACGAATAATAAAGACGGGAGTTTGCTGTATCAAACCCATTGTTGCTGGTCTGATTGCTTTTGATAGGCATTTTAAAGAAATGATAGGAATCTGACTTGTACCTACTCGCCTTGTGAAGGAAAATCGCGATATAAAGGCAATTCTTAATATTCACTGAGTTTGTTCGGTTGATCTACATGATCGCTTGTTTGTTCATTGATTTCATGTTTCTATTGACATTAATTTTACAGGTATAATGTTTATTATTTTCCTGGTATATTTTGAATATACCAGGATCTATAGTGAGGATCTATAGTTCTGGTAGTCGCTGTTCTCTGCCTACTCCATTAGGGACATGAGGTGATGGTTTAATAATAATAAATACACGCTCCTAATATTGCACTTCATATCTTTGCAAGTTTACTATGGCCGTGTAATATGAATATGGCTATTCCATCCTAATGATTGATGTTTCTCTTCGTTTGTTAGTAAAATACAATATTTTTAATTATACATAGAATAAACGTAATGGAATATCGGAATAAACTTTAAGTACCCCCCCTTTCATGTTATTCAAACACAAAGCATGCCACAACTTTGTGAGCACTAAAACAAATACCGCAAAAAAGACGAAGCCAAAAAGTATTGGTGCAATTCCCTGTAGGATGCTTGCCTATTTTCCCGTCTGTGAGCAAAGTCAATATGTCGTCGGAGATGAGTTATTTCTCCATAATTCCGTGTTTTACGTGGAGATGCGGCGCGCCTCGAGAATTCCCAAATAAATAATAAATACGTCCGTGTTCAGACATGTTGCTTGAGTACCGCGTGCCTTTCCAATTTATTATGCATCAGAAAGGCTTAGTTGCTCTGTCATAGCGGAGATTTGACTCAGTACGAAGCGAATTTTGTGCTTGCCGTACAATTTTACAAATAAAGAACACAGATCTTTATAAATTTCAATAATAACAATAATAATAAAAAGAAAATTTTAACGAACAAAGGTACACAATTACCTCTGTAAGATCCATCTCGCCAATTGCTTTAGGTGTCCACTCCTCATTCAATAATAAGCAGACAGGCAACACACCGGTAGCTCCTCTGGTGTTATAGGTGTTCAAAGGCGATGGTGGCAACCTACCATCAAGCGGGTCATCTGCCTTTTTACGTGTTTGATACGTGTTTACGTGTTTGATGCCGTCGAAATGATGCCATAACATAAAATAACTTTCAGAAGCAGCATAGACTGGGGTCTTTTGGTCTTCTGGGACCGCGGGCCTCGTTCGGAACTTTCACATTTTAAGACGTTGCTCAGTTTTCCGCAAACCCTCGGAGACACTTTGCGAAATATTAAATTTTCGGTCACAACCGCTCAGAAAACAATAAAGACCTTTCAGTGAATTTGTCACAAACATTATTGAAAAAAGGAATCTGGAATTTTACTTGTGAATTGCTACTTATGGTATCGCTTCCATTTTATCATGTTAGACATGAGTAATTCATATATCACGATATATTTTATCTCTTATAGTGTGGGCAATCATAACTACAAATTTTATACATTTATGCATATTCGTCATATATCCATCATATTCTAATTACTTTCGTTGTTGCTGTTCGACCCAATATGACCACTATGACCCACTATGGTCCACTGCTGGACCGGGTATCCTCTCATAGTGAGAGGGATTTAGGCCGTAGTCTACGACGCGGGCCTAGTGAGGATGGTAGACTTAACACACCTCAGAAAATATTATATACTTTATAATAAGTACAGTAACGAAAGGTATTGTGTTGCATTGAGTCTCTGGTTAATTACGAAGGTTTGGGACATAAAGTTCACCCAGTTATCCCGGAGCACATAAGCCTCGTTAGACCCATTGTCGGCGGCGCGCACTAAGTCTCACATATCCAGGCTAATGGTCCATTCTGTGCGGATCCGAATACCTTTGTGGATTCGAAATAATCACAACGATCGTCTGTATAGTGCAGTCTTAGTGCTCAACTGTACTATTTCAAATGTTATGTCTGGAAAATGCTTATACCTAATGCTCAAAAGAAATGCTATAAAAAATATAAAACTGCTTACAAAAAAAATAGTAAATTATTACACAGTCATTAGTAAACATATATTTAAATAAAAAAATAACTTAATTCTTTTATAGTTATACTGATGAAACCGAGGGACTCAATGAGTTGCGCCTGGATTTGAACTCAGGACGCTTTACACAGCCGACTGTTCACGCAAGCAATACCGGGGTTTCATAACTCCTTCCTAACCATCCTTAGCTCGTTTTTAGTATCCATAAAATAAATTAACAACCTGTCAGCAGGTTAGCCTTTAATATTCAATAATATATAGGAGTAATTATAAAAAAATTAAATGCACAACATGATGTAGAATAAAATCAATTATATAGATAAATCTTCGTATTCCACAACAATACATATACAACACACTTGCAATATAAATGCACACATGTACATATGTATCCGAGTAACACGCGTAAACCCGTAATTCGTTTCAGCTGGTCCTCGTTACGTTCAAATTACGCGCCCGTTTATCTTCAATTCGCTCGCCGGCGTGTACGGTACAATTTGCACCAGACACCAGCCGCTTCCATTACCAACGTACAAGGGTTCCACCACCTTCTGACTACCAAAAGGCTAACATGTCTCCTATCGAAAGTGTTAAGAAATATGTAATGACAAATCTAAATTCAAATCAAGAGGTCATGAGTACTTTAATTGCGCATTATAATAGTTTTAGTGAAAGTAGAAGAAGCGAAAGAAGTATCAAATCAAATGCAACAATACAAAGTTTATATGTAGTTATTACTGGATTAGTAGATAATGGATAACAATTGCTGTTACTAAAATCTTTCAGCATTGCCTAATTTTATAAAGATTGGTTCTACTTATTTTACATTCTATGTATGTTGTGCCAACCCTATTCTGGCCCCGTTTGAGGGCTACAATTTGCAGCGGTCATCCAACGCTCATTCCAGCTTAGTCGCTCATCTCGGCTACACGTGTATTTTACTACATTGTGACTTTCATACGATGCTATTAGCAACTGTTAGGTCTGTGTCGTACACAAGAGATATTGTGTCTCTACATACGTCGCATACATTTTATAAATCTGAATTATGGTTTGTAAATATTACTTTTTAATTTACTGTATTTTTTTTCATTAATAATCTTTCAGTCCAATGTAACGTGAAAGCACCGAATATTTTTGTTTGAACACCATTGACAAGGACTTAAATAAATTTAAAATTAAAACAATTTTCCGACTAAAGCTCATTTGCCTCTGAATCCACAGCGCAAGCCCGCTGTTTACCCCTCGGCAGTTTCATCTCTTCAAGTACAGATTTCATTTTTACGAATTAGTCAAGAAAGAGGGAGCTAGTACTAGTACTTAGTTGTGGGTTCAAGTCAAGTTTAAAAGCGATTTGTGAAACATCATACACTGTTCTGGCGAGGTTAATAGATATAACTTTGTCAGGTTTTCAGATTATACAATGTACAGAAATATCAATGATGAGAATTATATTTTGCCAACATGAATATGAACTTCTGCTGGATATATTTCGGCAAATACGACTGTAAGCGTATTCAACGAGGAAATCAGAGCGTGTTCATTGGTATGCACTTGCATTAACATTTTAAAACATAATAGAAATAGTAATGTTATACTATTCCAAACGAGAAAACCGTCGTCAAAGATTTGATTTTTATGACGGCAGGGAACGAATGTCGGGAGGAGGGGGAGAGAATTAAAGGCTGTCAACAGATTTATTACCCGCTCCGCTGAGCCCGGCCTCCCCAGGGACTAAAACATATTTGTAATTATTATGACACCCCTCGCTATCTTTGATTCAGATTTCCAAACATGATCTTCCGCTGTTCCTCATTATTTACTGTAATTGGTTTCTTTGGAATTATGAAGTATTAGTCAATTTTCCATGTTCCAAAGTTTATTTTAACCTAATGTCAACGGCTTAAAAACTGGTCAAGGTTTTCCAACCAAATTCTAAACATTTCTGCGCCTATTTACTTTGAAAAAATCTGCCTAATCTGGGATCAGATGACCACATGTGAAATCATCCGAAGAATTAATGATTCGGTCGAAACGTATAGAATATGAGAATAAAACACTTGGATATTGTTAACGTATCATTACAGCGCGTTGACTGACTATATTAATCCGCGTGTGCTTCAGTTGTGTGCAGCACTAATAGGGTATTATGAACTTCGGCTAAGAACACGAGGCTCGTCGAGGGGAAAGCCTTCCGGGCAGGGGACGAGAAAGGTATTCGAGGTATCTCCCGTAAGGGCGAGATTACAGATGGCAAGATAAGCTTTGAATTAGATACAACGAATTTTGTATGAAGTTGTAAAGATATAAAGCACCTTCAACCTTCACTTTACGAATAAAATATTAGGTGTTTTACAAATGCGGGAATTAAGGTATTAATGCACCCTATTTGAGATGCTGATATTATTAAGACAGAATTATGATACATTGACGAGACAATGACATACTCGTAGAATCAGCTTAATAATAAAATATTTATGAATAATCTTTTGTGATTTAACTACTAACTTTCCATAATAAAGCATTAATAAATAAATGAGGTTGTTTAACCATCTAACATTTCATGAATAACTTACATTAAAAACTGAAGAAGTTCAGTCTATTACTTTCTTTCCATTAGTCAGATAAAACCGCGGAATTTTTCTTATTGTATGGGCGTATAGCAAGGATATGGATTTCCATTTCCTTGTTATTTTATTGTCATCTATTACGGAGAAAACTGTGTATAAATAAACAAACAAACAACAAAAATCGATAATTTATTGGAACAGTCAATTAAAAGTCATAAATTATACGATGGCACGACCTTCAACAACGTTACAATTGCACCGTGGTTAGTGTAACGCTGTGCGTTAGCCGCGCGACGGATCCGAGCTCAGCGGGGCAGCCCCAGGCGCTCCCAAGACAAAACACCCGGCCGCCGGCGGTTCTTAAATCTCAATTAAGGTATAAAACCGTGTCTCGGGGCCGCACGTACACTGAATTAAATTAATGGCTTCACATATTGCAACTGCTGTGCCCCGACCAGAATTAATTGCTCCTTTTTTGGTTTTCTTTGTCTTCTCGCAGGTTAAATGTTTTATTAGTCGAGACTCCGTTTGTTTATTCAGAGCCGAGAGATGGAATTGGTTCTTGTAGAGCTCTTGAGCGCGGCACGTTTTTGAGATTAATCGGCGATTCGCAGAAGCAATGACTTAATTTCGCGAGTAGCTCAATGATTTATCGTCGGAATTTTTAATGTTTGGTTATTATCCATTATTTGTACCTACTTCCTTAGAAAAGTTTACAAAGATAAATATACACAAAGAACCAGAAATAAATAAGATTTGTTCGAGCCTGGAAGATGCTCATGGGTAGTTTGGTCACATATCAGACAACGTGCGCGTTCTTTCATATCTGACGTTGATCCGGTTTTTTATAGCTATTTCTCTCTAAGGAATCGTCTATCCAAAAATCTTTGTTTTCGAAAAGTTTTCTTGAATTCATTGTAAATGGTAGTTAAGTACAGGCAAACCAAGTTACCATAACGAGAAAAGTTTCTCACAAACTGTTTCAAATCTTAACAAACGGCGTGCTTTCTTCAAAGCTAGCAGGCGACATTTATTTGCCGCGCCGGCAGACGTAACACCGAATGACTTTATAATACAATAAACCACAAACCGACAGCCCCAAACTTAAACTATTTACCTAGTGAACAAGTTTCGCGTTCCAGGCGGATGCCTCGAGCGTGTTTCCTACATTAAAATATAGTATAATCCGTGTGCTGTGCCGCGCATTTTCGTCAAATCCGAGAAGACGGGGTTACTATGACAACCGGGCCCTCCAAAAACCCCGTGAAGAGTCAAGGCGTAAGAAATAATGACGGTATGAAATATGGACGTAGACGTAGTGCGAATGTCGCCTCGTAAAAGTGTAATGTCGTAAGACATGATAGTATTTCGTGTAGGACCCGTAGTTTAGGGAGGAATTTTAAAGGATCAGTGGTATTAAAAAGAAAATAAAAATAAAAATATTAAAAGTTTGTACCTTGGTTGCAAAAAAAAACAATAACGACAACTTTTATCGGCTTAAACACAAAAAACAAATCAAATACCTACGGAAGGCGTGATGTAGATCCACCACATTGGTTCAATGCAGAATGATGACAACATGTACCTCAATTAGGAATATCATGATGTAGGTAAACATATAACATACCGTATGTTGCGTCTGCATTCGATGCGGATATGAGCATGTAATTTTGTAAAGCGGCGTCCTAACAATGCGGTCAATGCATTCCGACGTATGTACATATTTATACATCTGTATATGGTATGTAGGTATATATTGCGTAATGTTTGCCGTATATTAAGCTCCGCATTGGTATTAAAACAATTTGGTGCTACGCTACTACTTTGTTGATGCGTCTGTATTGTACGAACAGAATATCGTTAATTCTATGTATAACGCTATTACGTGTACATATATATAAGTATATCCATACGTAGCGGTAAGATAAAGATAGATGTTTTATTACAACAGTATTCGAATTTTTTTCCTTAAATGCAAGCTGGCCGGTTAATTTATTTTATTACTTCATTACAATGACTACTTATAAAAGCAATATTTTACGCAATAATAATAACAACATTAAAATGCCACGAGGTTATATTGTATTTTCCACACCCAGATTTCAGATTTTCAGTATGTAACATAGTGACAGAAATATGTATATTCAACGGTAGTGCAAGTTATATTTTACGATACTTTGGTGACGTGAATACCTAAATTTACAGTGTTTTATTTAATTACACAGTTTACAAGCTTTTAAGAGTGTACAGATTGAAATGAATACCGGGATTTACAAAGTGCGGCAGATTGATTTTTTTAATCCGTTTATTAGTCTACAAATTCCAGCCATTTTATCCGGTAGAACTTATTTTTACAGGCATGGCGTCATCGGTACCTATTTCATATTTCACTATTGTACTTCGTGCCTTGTTTTGCTTTAGAAGGTTTTGAAAGCATATTTTGAAGTTTCATTTTTGATTCAAGCTTAACATTTTTCTCTTTTACAACTGGATATAAATATAGTTTCGTGTGCAAATTTTACTGATGCCATTGCTAGTGTAGTAAAGCAATAAATAAAATAAAAATAAAACAACGTATACAAAAAAACAATGAAGGTGAAATAGTCAAATAAAGAATACTTCTAATTACATTATTATGTAAGCGAGTTTGCTTCAAAATACATATATATTTAACACAAATAAAAAGCGGTTTTCTATTAACGTCTGACCGTAATTAATATTACCGACATTTACATTTTGATTCCACTAATTGAATTGAGCGCGATACTTTCATAGTGTTGTCAATCAATTTAATTAAACTTTTTAACGGCTAGGTGCTCAACAGAAAATGGGGCTCGTGCAATTTTTATAGGTGATAAAATGTACGTTAAATATTTATACACAGTAAATGGCATCAAGGTATATTGTAAAAATTTCGTTACAAAATCACATTAATTTGGGTAGTGGTATACCCATGTATTTTAATAATAATTTTATTACGGCACTTATTGCTACACGTGCGACGTGAGGGCCCAAAAGCCTCAGATATTGTCGCTCGTGACAATAAATAAGACGTAAAATTTTATTTTACAGCGGTAAACGAAAGAAGCTAACGAAATTACGTTCAATTACTGGGCTGTGCCCGCGCATTCTTCCGCCGCAATAAAGGCTCAAAGCTATGTTCGTCGCGTAAATTTTTCGGACGTAAAACTGTGTAAAAGTGAAGTTAGTGAGATGTAGAGCGACAATAAATGTTTATAGAGGTGGGACGAGCGAATGTATCACCGTTGCAATGCCGGGATTGTCCCTCGCCCCTCTCAATTAAGTTTTCGCAGAAGTAAAATAAAAATTCTCGGCGGTAGAAAGCTTCATTCGCAAAGTAAACACGAATAAGGTAAATTAAGTGAGCAAAATAAGGTTCCCTTAAATTAGGTCACGCAACCAAAGTGAGAGGGAATATTCTTGAGTCGTTATAGAAATGAAACATCTACGCAGTGTAATTAAATTTTAAATTTTTAACTTCACGGTAAATTTTCACAGAGTTTTTGCACGCGTAACAGAGCACTCCAGTTTTCTTTAAGTATTTTTACTCCCTTGCTTGATTACGGGCCCTAGAGGATGGTTTTAAGTATTTCAAGAATCTTAGAAAAAGTGCGAATATTTAAAAATAAACCTTTTTGAATAACCGTTATAAAGAGATAAAACAAATATTTTAACGGCACAATTCCTTAAGAGTTTTTTTTTACATACCCTTATTAAGTTAATGAAATATTTGTATAAAGAATATAATTATTTATAATTTTTTTTAAATTCCCTATAATTATAGTAGCAGCAGCAGCAACTAGCCACATCTTCTGCTAGTCAACCCTGGATGACCGGTACACCCGTATATTGACGTAGATTAAACAAAAACAAAAAACTTGACATTCATCTCGAAAATGAACATGAT
Source organism: Aspitha aspitha aspitha (assembly GCA_018246895.1). Taxonomy (NCBI): domain Eukaryota; kingdom Metazoa; phylum Arthropoda; class Insecta; order Lepidoptera; family Hesperiidae; genus Aspitha; species Aspitha aspitha. The sequence continues at coordinate 10,777 of DWGJ01001270.1, forward strand.
TATATTTATGTAATTATGCATATAAAATTAATATTGAGATAATAATTCCTAAGTGTCGTACATCTGTCGCAAACATTACACGTACATTGCGTTCGCAAACATTCCTAATTATCTCATCTCAGCATCGACACATAAAACCCGAGAGCTTAATTCGCGAGCACATAATTCACATTTCTGTCGGTAGCCGAAATTACCCACTAACGTAACCAATTTTCTTACCTTTGACAAAATCACAGCCCCTCTCTTGCCTATTACGTAACATTACCCAAAGGACGTACGAGGAACGAATACAACACTCTTAAACATGTGTTCCTGCCATTTATGGGTATTTGAATCGTGTTTTAATAAGTGTTAAAGCTCATTTTGGCTTGCGGTTGTTATTTGACTATGGCGGAGAAAGGCGAAGTTCTCCAAGACGATCCATAAGGCACTCTCCGGGGATGACGTTAGGCCCATAATAGGTCCTTGCGTAAAGAGGCACGACCGCATATGGCCGTGCCTGCGGTTCCGTATTCGGGACGGGAGAGCAAATTAGAAAATCTTTTGGGGAATAATTTAAGAAGTAAGCCCGCGGCGGTGGAGTTAACTTTGTTTTACGTCTCCTGGCGTAGTCTATAGGGCGATCAAAGCTGAATGCTCATTGTAAGCCGTTTAATTTAAAGGTGCAATGCCGTTGCTGATTTCGCTTTTGAAATTATTTGCATTTATTTCCAGGATACTTTAGGAGATATTTACTTTGTAATGTAACTTTTGCTTTTACGGATTAGACAAATAATAAAATATGTACATGAGTATGTATAACATTACAGAAGCTTTTGCTATTATAAAAGGAACAAAGGCCAGTGACGGGATATCTTAATATTTATCTACCCTTATTCTCTTTGGTGATCCACTAAGGTAAATTAATAATACATTACGACAACAATATTTCTTTATTATTTCCATATTTTCAATCTGAAATATGCGTTTTCCTAGAAAAACCATTTGATAGAATAGCCATTCTGTCCATCTGGGTTCGAACCCCGGCCGATCAGATGTCATTGTGGTCAATTTAGTTATGAAGTTTGACGTTTGGTTGTTTATTTTACAAGGGCGGGAACCTTGCGACTGAATTATAGACCAATTATCTTTATCTGATTCAGCTGAAATTTGGTATACACGCTTATTCTGGATGACAATGCATGCTTAGCTATATGATGTCATTCTAATTGCAATATGGCGATCATGCAAGATGGCGGACTTGTTATTTTTTACTCCACTACCACAATATGGATATCAAATGAAAGGGCTTGGTGAGGAGAATACGAAAACTTTCTTGTTTGTAGAGGATTTAAATAAAAGCTTGTTTTTAAAAAGTTTTTTAAAAAAGGACTAAGGTCAATAATCTCGCACAATCTTTTCAATAATCATGCCGAGTATTTGAATAGCACACATAACTGCGGCAATGCTCATTTCGCAATTGAAATTTATGTACAATTGGAATGTGTGGTGCAGTTTATATTGCGGCCTTGAGTTGACGCTTGACGTATGGGTTTGGTTTCTGTTACAGAAATAAAAGGAATTAATTACAAAAAAATACCGTCAGAGTTCAGTATCGTCCTGTAGAGGTCGGGCTTACCGGGGTCTGTGGGCTCGCAGCGCTTCCGCCGCCGCAGGCTATGTTCCTTTCTTTGTCTTAAAGAACGCCTCGAACATATTTAATTAAGCGTCGCTGCCAACTTGCATGCACGTAAACACACAAACTTGAGCTTTGTTCGGGGCTTAAGTGAATCGCGTAATGGATATCGCGGTTCTAATTAAGGATTTAATGAATTAAAATACTTGTAATCGGATCCTACAAGAACTCCTAGATTCTCCAAGATTTGTCACAAAAATATTGCGTATTCAAGAAATGATATTATTATATCTGATCTGATATAAATGTGATAAGAATCTTGGCGTTTTTGACCGATTTTCTGAGGCAATAACGACTACGAGTGTCGTTTTGAATACACTTCTTCCCGTCATACTTCAGATATAAATATTAGTTAATAGTGCTACATCACAGACGACATCGCTTTTGTGATAGCCGTGAGAGACCGCGGTCTACAGTTTGACTGATTAGTTTTCTGGAGTATATTTAACTATGCTGCCGATGTACATATGCACAAGTGTATTTGAATGTTACTTAACAATTACATTTAGGTACATATATTTTTAGATGTTGTAGGATAACATTCCGGGGATACGTGAACAGAACTCCATACAACCAATGAAAGCATATCCAAACATTATCAACGATATCCAAACATTATCAACAAAAGCAAAGTCAGTGAAACTTGATCTCATTCCCAATCATATTTTCGTGTTTTTCTTGGTTGCGACGCGAAGCGTGAAACGTTAAAATGTATTCCATAAATCGCGATACACTTACTTGTGAATTTTGAACAAGACGGCCTAAGAAAAATACTTACTTAGGAGTTCGCTGGAAGTTCGCACGATTAACAAATGTTGGCACATTTGGGGAATATCGTCGTTACAAGTTAATAAAGTTGCAGCGTTAAGTTGGGTACATTGGCGGTGTATTGTAGCGGAGAAAATGTAGCGTATCAGGAAAACGGTCGCCATCCGGTATCCTACTAAAATATTGACACAAATCCCTTAACTTATAAAATCGTGCTTCTGTCCCCGATGTTGGCAATATGGGATTTCCGTCATTTTGATGTAGGGCCCGGGGCGGCGCGGGAGTGGGCCGGAGAGGGCCATGTTTGCGGGGGACACCTGGATCTGCGGACTGTTTGCTGATCGATATGAGCCCTCTTTGTGGCGTAACGGTATTCGCTAATGCATTCTCAAGAAATTGGTTCAGACCACTTACGGGCGGTAGACCTCAACTTTAGTTATTAATAGATATCTTTAAAACGAAACATTGAGATCATTATTATTTCATTATGCTTTTCATTAATATTGGTCTCTAAATTGTTGTGTAAAATAAGTGTTGTGTTTGTCACTTATTCCCACAATGTGAAACAAAAAATACATGCGTGTATTATGTATCATGTTATATCTGTTTGCTATTAAAATCGGAAACTGAAATTTGAAAATGAAAATACTCGTAACTCAGTAAAATATAACCAGCAAACGAGAAGATATCAAGAGCGCATGAACACAATACTCTTAATCCTCCATTTGGCAGGGTCTGAGTGGAAATGGAAAAATATTTGTCTGGCATCTAGTCTGCCGGGGGTACACCGTTGTAGGCTTATAGGACTTTGGGGTGCGTTTGTAGATATCACGGTTTGCTTTTATAGATTTTTGTTAACTGTTATAAATTTATATATTATTTTTTAATAACATGATGAAAAACGATTTTATACTAAGCATAATTTATACGGCAGGCTTTTGATGTCTATAAAATAGCTTTAAAAGTTATTCCAAATACAAGTTTCTAGAATAACTCAACCGCTGAAAATTGTGGGGTTTTAGAAAACAGCCTAGCAATAAGACTAAATAAGAATTGAATAAGTAATTGTAATGTTTTTATTTCCAAACAATTTATTTTCAATAGACACATGTGATCTTTCTTGTGTTTCAAATAAAATACAAATAGCATAAATAGTAATAATCGCTAATAGAAACATTTCGGGTGAAGCTGTTATTACTCTGCTTAAAGGCTTCGACGCGCACTGCACTCGGGGAGCCAGTCGGTCCACTTTGCAACTTTTCAAATATCCAAGAGCAAACTACTACTCCTTATGAAGACATTATGCAAACAGCAAGATCATATTATTATTGGGGTATAATAACACCTCTGGCGTGTGGTGTAAGATTAGAGGCTTGAGCATTTCCTATTTATTATTAGATACAATAAATGATAACTTCGCGAGCAACACCTTACCGAAACAAATAAATTAAATAGTATCAAAACAATACCAACAAATTGTCGTCAGCATATAATAAGCAATAGAAGTTATCTCTCATTTATAATAACTATATAAATCATTTGTAAAATGTACAGTGCATATCGTTTCAGATAGTCAGTCTGTTTGTAGGTTTTTTAAGGGTTGCAAGGCTAGTTTAATATTTCTATGTATTTTGTATGTTGAATAAAATAGGTGTATATAGATCAAGTCGTACCACTGTTTCTTGTACCCGCCATCGCTTTTGAACTACGTCGGGTCATAGTCGGCACTCTACCGCAGACTGCGGCTTTTAATGCTCCTTTTATGCCATGTTCCCAGATTGAGTCTCCGTCGACCGGCATTTAAGCCAGATTGCTTTACACTCATCAATTCCGCTTTAATAGAGCCGTTTTGCCTTATATTTAATGACCGTGAAAATACCGTGGACGGATTTTTAAACACCTGTATTTGCTTAAACGTTTCGTTCACCTTTCAATAATAGCATTCTCTTTTGTATCCAAAATTGAAACAATAAACTTTCTGGACGGCTGTTCTGTTTTTCTCGTGAACTAAATGGCTTATACTTTTAAATATCTTTTGCAGATCTTTTTCAAAACACGTTTCGTACTAATTCAGTTGAAAAATTCATATTACTGTAACCTAACCTATCAAAATATTTATTGAATTCATGTACTAATCCATTGAATATGTTGTGACTACTTATTATTATTTACATGTAGTAATTATTACGAGAACAAGATTATAAATTACATTATATGCTCTAGACCCCAAAAAATATTTTCATGACTCAAATCAGAATCGAAATAAACTCACTGAAAACAAAACCGCAAGGATAAGTTTGACTTGTTGCAGCGAGGAAAGTAATAAATGTTTCCTAGGATATTCAGTGCGGTGACACTAAAGTTGGGCATAAAGTGAGCGTGCAATATCGAGTTAGGGACTTCCCGTAAACAACTAAAATCTTGACGCTTTTTGACGCTGAGATCGAATAAACTTGTCGTCTTCCAAGTTTCTGAGGTGCAGTTTGAGGGAAATTTGATACGCAATTTAAACGTTGCGTAGTTCGTTGAATTTGATCATTGAATGGTTTAGCATTTTTAATAAGAACGTCAGTTTTGTTTATCAATAGTGTTTTAACGATCTAGCGGTTAAAAAGAGCTATAACAACGATTAAATTACGTATAAAATAGCAAGGTAGAATAGTTTAGAGGACATCTGATATACTGTACACACTCGCGGTAAAATACAGGTATTAGTAATGGCTTAGATATTTACAGCAAGTCATAGAAATGTATAGCATTTTATTAAAACTAACCATAAAATTTTAATAACGCAACGATTGAAGAATCATCCTCTACAAAATTTTATGAAGTAATATTTCTTAATAATCCGCCTAAAACTTCTTCGTACAATAAAGTACTTTTCAGTAACTTTCGATGGCTTGTTATACTCTGTGAATGGAGTATCGGATCCAAGTTCTGAAAAAGCGTTTCCAACGGCAATTATATTCGGATTGATAAAAGGAGCCACCTGTTGGCTCGCCTTGGCACAAAGCGGATAAATGTTCTCGAAAAATATTTTATTCGTATAAAACGTAGCCTCCGCGACAGATGTTTTGCGGAAGATTCGGCTCAGAGTTGAAAACTTCTGCTAAGGTTCGCTTCACGACACTGCTCCATATTGTTCAAAGCATAGATTTTATAATCGTTTGGTTACTTTCGCCTTTCAAGTAGATTGACTTTCGTAAGCTTGTAAGTCGTAAGACCTACTTGTAGCTTGTACGATGCTGTTTATGGGCTATAGTACCCATAAACTTTTTATTATTGTCTATCTGCATTTAGTATTACGTGTATTCTCAAGCAATAATTATTTTATGAGATATATTTAAGAAGATAAATGAATGGTGATTAATTCGCATGATATTTCAGGACATTTTCAGCACAGTCTTATGCTTCGCATGACTGAACTTTATTGAAGCAATACGCCGACGGAGGTTTAGCTTCCATTGCAGAACTTGGGCACATGTGTTAAAACTTACGTCGCGCCTAAGGATTGAAATGGAGTAGCTATCGTTATAGTGTATCAATCTACCACAGTTTTCAAGCCGGAATACAAAAAACCAGGCATACCTGTTCAGCGATGGTACCAGAAATAATGTAAACCTAACAGTTTTTTTAACCGATTTATTCTTCCACTGTTGAAGACGGATCACTTTTCATAATCAGAAAGTTTAAGGCCATAGTCCACCACGCTACCCAAGTAGGGATAAGAAGTCTTCACTCACCTCAGAAAGCATTATGGTAAATTCTAACGTGTGCAAGTTTCCTAAAGATGTTTGCATGCATTAGTATAGCGAGTTATATTTAATCTATAATTGATTTAACGAACATACCTCTGTAAAGTCATAGTTGCGTGCCAGGATAGAACAAAGACGACCAGAATGGAAGACTGAAACCCAAACCACTAGGCTTATAATATTGGAATCAAGACTTACTATTTCCAATTCTGATAACAGATATAAGTATACTACGAGTATATGAGTATTTATAATCCCAAAGTTATTATGTTAGGGATTTTATCATCTATTAAGCATGTTTATAAAGCATTGAATAGCAAATAATATAGATTGAAATCAATTAGTGAAATCATGATAGACATAACCTTTCGTAGCTTTCAAACAAATATAATCCTTACCCGAATTAGCTAATGCTCATAATAGTATTTTATATAAAATAAGTTTGGTGGCATTTGTTTTGGAATAATCATTTTACCGTGCAACCGCATGAAATTTATGTACTTACACAAATTAAAATTGAGCTTATGAATAGCTCTAAAACCAGCTTTCATTTTTCAGTTCAATATGAATAATCTGAATGAAAAATGTTATTGGGTGTACCCCTTTTCTGACGCAATGTTAAAAAAAGTAGCAGCTACAAATTGGAAAGCCATAACAAAGTTCATAAGCTTCTAAAAATACGAAAGGCAGATCTAGTAAAAGCGTAAAACAAACTCAAAGTTACATACGATACGAGTAAGCCTCGCGCGCGTGGCTCGCTCACGGGCCAATTACACCGAACACAAGCATTTAACCTCAAATTTCACAAATGAAAATTTCCATACGAGTTCCGAAGGCCGCGCCTTATCGCTTATCTGTGGCTTATAGCTTTGTCCGTTCGTAATTAACGTATGGAGTTTCCGTGTAATGTACATTGCGGTGAGAAATAGGTCATATGCATTCATAAAAAGAATTTATGTTATCTAGAGGTACATATCGGGTTCTTTGTCTAATATATACATATATTACGAGCATATTCGTACATATAATTCATATGGGTATCTAGCACGTACATTGTTGCTAAGACCCCAATATTTTACGTCCGTTTTGTCCAACATGTCAACATTTACTCAAAGTTATTCCGTTGTAAATTAAATTAAATAAAAGCTGTGTATTAAATTACCATTCCAAAATGAAATGTCGTAAACAAAACGCTTTTATTGTGAGGTGTTATCGGGAATCTTTATGAAGTAAAAGAAAGATTGAGTTTATTATATTGGGACAAATTACCTGTTTTACAGTAAGTGAATTTAAATGAAGCCACAAACAAATATGGGGAGAACATGAATCAATTGACGTGGTTTGCCCAGCGGCCGCTGGTATCGATGTCGTTTGCATCTGAAATCTTTAGAGCACTAGGGTGTTATAGCAAATCATTCCAATACCGGGACTTAAATATTTTTCGTTCGCAGTCTATTTAACCTGAAACTTGTACAGGATAAATACATTAAGTTTATACTTAAATTACGGCATTGATAAAATATTTGATTTTAAAATTCACTATCAAGTATAACATGGAAAATTTATATTTAATTAGTTCTACTTTACATATTCTGTGCAGGAGCTGAACGAGTGAAAAAATGACACCACATAAAGCACCTGTGATTTATTGCGTTTTAACGATAAAAAAATAAGATTCGTAAAAAATCTGGAATATCCAGCTATGTTCAGTACATGTAGTAACCTTACGCAGGACTATATTAGAGAGGGGAATTGGCTGGGATCTTAATTTATCGAAGTTTTTATGGTTTAATTAACGGAATTCACTTAACCGAGGGGTGGGCCGCTGCCTCGCCTCGGCTCGCTGTCGACAGCGCGGTTTACGCTGTATTTTATACTAATAGATGTCCTCCTGGGCCACGTTATAATTAGCACAGCGCCATTGAAAGTTTTAATTGAAAAGGCTTTTGTGCAGTTTTATAGTCTGTGAACAATTTTAGCATACCCCGTGCAGCTGAAAGCGCTTTATCTTGACACCTCTCGGCTCAAAAACTGCCAGTTAAACAATATTTTATCCCCGTGGATAATTATGGTTGTTACTTGTGATCGCTTCAGCTCATGTTAGTTTTATTTTTATGAATGAAAACTCGTATTTTAAGTAGTATTATAAAGAGAAAAATTTGTTATGTTAGTAATGAATAAACTCGAAAAATATTTTAACAAAAACCTATACAATACTACACTTTCAGCGAGTAACAGTAGACTGTTTTATTCTCAAAAAAATTCTCAATAAAGTAACTCAATATATAAAAAAATTGCTAAAATAAGCCGAAGAAGAAGAAATCTGATTGAAAACTATCAGTAAAAAATAACATTTATGAAACCTATTGAGTTAAGTCACAATTACTTTTTTCACAGCTATTTAGTACCTGATATCTACTTAACATTAATATTATTGTTCCACCAGTAAACAATTTTTTCTCTTCAAATGAACTCTATAAATATGTTTACCGGATGTAATATTATTAGGTATTTATTCTTGTAATTGTTCACAATAAATGGCAGCTTTTAAACCGTTGAAATATCTACAGTTTTAATAAATTTCCCAACATTTTATATCACATTTCAAACAACGTTACGACTTGAATATCTAACAATGGATGTACTTAATTTTTGCGCTTGTTATTGTTACGTTGTTCTTCAACTCAACTCCCAAATTAATTCACCCTTCCGAAATTGTAAATTCAAAACTGTAAATTGTAGCCTCTTGGCCCAGTTATTATAACATTTATTCTTTATGGGGTAAACAGATCCCTATTTATTAGGGATCATTATTCGAATTAATTTGTTTATGTTATGTTGTGGGTTGGGTTGGAAGTGAAACCGAGTGAAAGGTTGTTTTGATATTTAAATGAGGGTTGAGGCTTGATTGTAGCCTTTCACCTCGGAGCCAAGGGTCCCGTGCTATCGGCCACCCGGTCATATGTTCACCCACAAAACGCACAGAAATTAACCAAATATTCATTAATTACATGAGCTACATTACATAATTATAGTTATATTAAAACGAAACCAAATTCTAGCGCATTATTATATATATGTAAGCAGTTTACAAAGTTAATATTTACAAGAACTCCTATTAACAACTCCTCGAAGTGGGAAAATTTTATTTTTACTAGCGGCCCGCCCCGGGTTCGCACGGGTATAAAACAATATTTCTCCACTATTTAATGGATGTAGGAGCTTAAAAAATGGAGTAACTTCTCCCGTTTTCCCCACATTTCCCTTCACTGCTCTGCTCCTATTGATTATAGCGTGATGAAAAGTATACTATAACCAGCTCAGGAGTGTGAAAAATAATTGTACCAAGTTTCGTTAAAATCCGTCCAGTAGTTTTTGTTTCTACAACGGTTATACAGACAGACAGACAGACAATAATTTTGCTGATTGCTTTTTTGGCATCAGTATGGATCCCTAATCACCCCCTGATACATATTTTGGAAATATATTTCATGTACAGAATTGACCTCTCTACAGATTTATTATAATCATAGATAACCACAAAGCAAGTACCCACATGAATTATACGGGTAGTGGAAATAAGTACAGTAATGTAACCTTACACTATCAAACGAATTGCATGACAAATTTGATTGTATGTACCTACCATTATGAAATCAGATTACGTAAAATGCTGAAATAATTTTTACTGTTATTGTTTTATGCGCTGATATAGCATGCTGTATAGTTTTGTGTCTGTAATATATTTTATTGGGATGTTGCGTATTTTATTTCAGTTATGTTAAGATCAAAGGAGCCGCTGCAATCATTACGTTAGGCGGTTTGATGATACGTGTATACCGCCTTTTATATAGACATCAAAAATAACTGGGGACACTGTCAATGTCGTATCTATACAGAAAAGTGGTAAACTCAGACATATACCGACTTCCCCTGCTGTCGCACTTACCCGAAGTGACCTTACCTACTTTCTGACTTCACTACGATCAAAATAACTGACTTTGAGACATTTATTTGGAAATATTCAAAGCAATATCTTCTAGTTTAATATTATCAGCAAGCCGTATCGGTATTTTTCTTAACAGAACCTCGGCGAATTTCGTTTTACGTATTTTGA
>DWGJ01001271.1:0-21061 GCA_018246895.1 Aspitha aspitha aspitha
TACATATAAACCTTCCTCTTCAATCACTCTATCTATTAAAAAAACCGCATCAAAATCCGTTGCGTAGTTTTAAAGATGTAAGCATAGATAAAGACAGAGAAAGCGACTTTGTTTTATACTATGTAGTGAAGTATGTATAAGAGTGGGTTAAATAATAATTGAACAATCGAAGAATAGGTATAAATTATATGCAGTAGTTTTATAGGAGGTTAATGTTGACAGCGGTGGCGGCACGTGGCGGCCCGCGGTGACTCCGACGGGCAGCCTGCCGCGGCCGGGCTCGCGGCCTCTCGGCGCCACCCCCACCCCAGTAACATCTACTTCGCTGAAAGCCAACCCGCAACCTTCTCGGGCTTTCGGTTCGGGCCACAACAGCGTCGCCAAGCCCTTTGGTTACGTAAGTATTCAAATTTGTTTATTGAAATATTATAATATGAATCATAATTTCTAGAGAATATCTTAATTAAGTATCTTTAATGACGTCAATTCGGGGTCGGTGACGCTGTATATTTTACTAGCTGTATCTGCAGCTTCGCCCACGTAGAAATCAATATTTTCCCGTTTTTGCAACATTTTTCATTGCTGCTCCACTCCTATTAGTCATAGCGTGACGTTATATAGCCTATAGCCTTCCTCAATAAATGGACTATTGGACACAAAAATAATCTTTCAATTGGAATCAATAGTTCCTGAGATGAGCGCGTTCAACCAGACAAATTCTTATGCTTTATAATATTAGTATAGATCTAACGCACAATCCCGAGCCACTTCAGCTATCATTGGTGTTCTAGTCGTCTCCATTGTTCAAGGTCCGGTGTTTCATATATTCAATGCGGTGTGCACGTGTACCTCCGAACGTCATTAACATGAACACAAGGCGATAACAGCACTCACAACAAGTTTGCTCAGTATCGCTTCGCATTTTAATCGACACACTCGTATGTACTTACAGTTTTGAAATGAAACAATTCCAGATGAACGGCAACGATTCTGTGAAGAGCATTGTTAACAAGCAGTACAACACGCCGGTTAATATGTACAGCGACAAGACCATCGCCGAAACGCTCTCCGCCCAGACCGAGGTGCTCGCGGGCGGCGTGCTCGGGTGAGTCACCAAGCACCGTCGATACCTCAACCGCATATAAATACATATAAGTGATAATTCCCCCTTGCACGTTTCGCAATGTATTTTTACGATTCGTGGTAGTGGACTTCTTAATAAACGTATGCAGCATATTCGACTGTAATAATCTCTTTTTTAAATGTAGTACCTGAATTATTTTTAATGTCATTTCGATTATAAACTAACAGTACTGATATGTTTTAAATTAGTTGAATTCCATTTTAACTGTCACGTGTTTTAATGAAGTGATAGCTCGGCACATCTATCGTTTACATGAATTTATTATGTACTTTTTTTATTTATTTAAATTTATGTACACGGAAAAACATAAGAGATACATACCACGTGTACTTGTACTTAACTTGTACGTACTTAAAATTGTAAATGCGGTAATATGGTCATGAATGGGTCAGTCACGTCAATGGCTAATCGCGTTTGCATTACCTGCACTAAGTTCATAGACCAGACACCACATTAGTTCAGTAGTTGCAGTCAAGAATGCGTGATGAGCATGCTATCCCAAATCATTTAGTAAAAGAATTTGTCAATTTGTTTTTATTTCTTACCGGTGTATGTTATTTCGCTGCTGTTATTTTTTAAATGCTTATTTGCTAACAGAGTCAATTTCAAGAAAAACGAGAAAACCTATGATGCAGAGAAAAGCGCTGTGTTTAAAGTGCTGCAAGAAGAAGAGAATGATCCTGAACCAGGTATACAAATAATGACTGAAAGGATTTTCCTGTGTATATGCCATATTGTGAAACACCACCGACGATTACATTTGTTCACATCCCAACGCCCTCATTATATGTTCATCTTTGTACATAATTGCTGTCTCAGAAGTCGAAACAGGTTAAATTTCAGTCTTAAGCCGGAACTTGCTAACCGTTATAAGATTTTGTATTTTATAACGGATTCACAATGTTTTCAAATTTCATAACTTATGATACTACATTTAAAAGTCCATGCAAGTAAATTGGCATAAATAATGTAGTCGAGGAAAAGGGGACGACGACGCCGGTTACCGGTCTGCGGCACGTGGCCGCGCCCGTCGCGCGCCCCGACGCGCCCCTCAACAACACGGGCGGCCTCCCTCCCGGACAGAATATTTGCGAAGAGTGCGAAAGACTCATTACGTAAGTCGGACGATCGTGGGCCGACATGGTTGCAAAACGACATTTCATTCGGTTTCGACTACGCGCACGGACGGCGTTATGATCTCATTTACGTTCTTAGCACGAGACCTTATCTTTCTCTCTCCGGAGCCTTAATGGTATCAAACGTTCAGGTAATGGAATGTCTTCCTCCAAATGTCACAAACTTTATCATTTCAGCGTCATTGACTTCCACCCTACGTGATTAAACAGTACACCTTACAATAAAATTGTGATTAATCCAGTATATAAATTATTCCAATAGTAGTAGGCGATTACGTATACAGTGGACTCTAAAAATAAAAATTAGAAACAAAATTCGGCAACGTCGGTAAGTAATGGGAAGTAACCGATATTGCGGGCCGGCAGAGCCGTCTCACTTTTATTCACGCGCGAGCGTGGCGCGCGCCGGCACGCCGTGCAGCCTGCACCGCTCGCACCGCTCGCGCTCGCGCACGCCGCGCGTGGCCTCCGTCCCGTCCCCCGCGCCCCCCGCGCCGCCCGCGCCGCGCGCCTCCACCGGCACGCAGACGCCGGCGCCCGATCAGCTGGCGGCCGACGCGGCGCACCGGCCCAGTATCCCCGTGGGCTGCCACCGGGTGCTGCCCGACGGCCGCATAGCGCTGGGCGCTCCGGCCCAGCCTCAGCCCCCGCAGGGTTCGCTGCCGGTTCTCAACGACACGCCCTTTTGCTCCGAGTGTAATCGCTACATTATGTAAGCGGCGACCGCCCGAATGTCTTGACGTGTTTGCGACCGTGTCGACCTGTGTACCTAGTTCTATTGTATGGTAGATTGTAGTAGTTATGTTCTCTTTGCCTGTTGCGGTTTCCTCGTTATGTAATTGTGTAAATATCAGAATTTGGCTTCTCGAGGACGCCACAACTTGCTAGCACTATTATCGTGTTTTACAAATGAACGCGATAATTATGTTAACAACACTCATCATCTATCATCATTCAATTATTTTATCTCTTTAATACACATTTGTTCTGTTCATATGTATTTTGACCTAGTACTGTATATCGACGCAGACGTACTAGCCCACTTCGCTCAGCATGACTTCACTTAGTCAACACGATATATATACGCACCTTTGTACTTATGCCTCACAGTATACTGAACGCAACGCACGAGAAATTATTGGTGAGCATGTTAGACTAGAATTAGAAACACAAGTAACAGATAAATGTAGTATGTATATCATCTTAGTCAAGCATATATATTGTTGTTGTCGCTTGTCTTTTGAAAGATACAGTGTAAAACATACTAGATTAAAGCTATACATTGCTTTAATACCCAGCTTTTTAATGGATTCACTTTGTATTTCATTAATGTCGTATACCATGAATAAGGTACTTACTATAACATGAAATGGAAATTGTAAAATGAATTATACTGTAGTGGCGTGTTCGTGCGCATCAAGGACAAGAACCTGCACGTGGAATGCTTCAAGTGCTCTACATGCGGCAGCTCGCTGAAGAACCAGGGCTACTACAACCTGAACGGCAAGCTGTACTGCGATATTCACGCCAAGTTGGTCGCGCGGCAGAACCCTCCCGCGCCCAATCTGGAGCCCGTTACCGTTCCACCGTAAGTCCTTTTTATTTATTCCTTTATCCATTAGGTCCTTTACATTTATTAAATCAGAAATATAACATTATTAGGAACGTAAGATTCAATAAAGCTACTTTAAAATATCATACGGTTTTTGCTACGTAAACCAAATTAAAAAACGTGACAGACCATGTAATTAAGTAATTTAGGTAAGTAGATATGTAGGTGATCGTTTCGCTCATCTAAACCATAAGACAGATTGTATAAAGACCGAAGAGTAAATTATATATAGTCCTTGATATACACGCGTAAAAATGGGGTTTACTTGGGGACACATTGGAACAGACTTGTGTCCGACAGTGAAACAATTCAGGTGATGATGATAGTTAATAGTTTTCTTTTCATTACTACAGAGGTAACCGCATTCCAACGAACGCGTATTCAACTCCTTTGCCTCCGCTTGCTACCAACAACTATACTAATGGCTCTTCGTCGATGTTTAGCGTAAGTAAACTTTTAGTATATGCAACTAATGTCAGTACATGTGTAATCCAAACCAAACGTATATGCGGAATTTCAATTCAGTCGGTTGGAGTTAACTTGTTTAAAATTCATTTGTAAGATTTGACCCTCACATCGGAACTAAGAACGAAATAACATACAGTCATATACATAAATTACTATTTACAAAGTTCGTATAATTAGTCACATGAACATATATTAATGTTGCGTGAACTTCGAACCGCGTCGTCACTTGGCTATTTATATCACCTGGCAAGGTATCAAGGATTCGATATCGTGTAATGAATCGTTGTATTCGATCAAACGACAGCCATCAAGCAACCTGTCCGGGCCGAAGCCGTTCGGCTCGTCCATCGGATCTGCATACTCGCCGTCGCTGTCGCCTCGCTCCGCGCCCATGTCGCCGGCGCGGCCCGTGCACGCGCCCGCTGCACCGCCCGCCCCCGCGCCCGCGCCCGCCCCCGCGCCCGCTATCGCTCCCTTCGCTCCCAGTAAGCGCGTCACTTTTGCTATGTAGACCCTACTCGCTTATACCACCTACGATACACTCCCATACACCCAATAGGACGCGTTACGTATTATGTAATGTAAAGAAAACATTCGCTACAGCCATACATGCTTTTCGAGATTATATAACGTATTATGTAATGCAGAAAGTATTTACTACACAGGATACCTGGTCTCATAATAAACAGTCATCTTGATAGCTATGGTTATACTAAGGCTGGTCAGTGCTATAGATGTTAAAACTATATAGAAGTACCTATATAATATGGGTCCATCATGTAGCCTTTTCTTCCGACTACAAAAAAGGAGGAGGTATTCAATTCGTCTGTATTTTTTTTTAAATATTTTTAATAACACAGTATGAATTTTTTTACATTTCTAGTCGTATTTATAGTATTGTAGCTATATGTACTATGCGTATTTGTTGATGTAATAACTTAAATTCACATAATATAAGAGACACTATAAGTTTATAAGGCTTACAAATTCTGTGTTGGTATTATTTATCTATGATGCTTACTATACAATTGCTAACTTAAGTGTTAATCCTTTTATAAGGAGGTACTTTAAATATCGACTTTATACTAAGCTTCTCATTTTAAACTTATTGAACTTAGAAGGTTCTCATCTTAAACTTATTTATTTGATAATATCTTTTTACATTACCTATTTTTTTCGAAAAAGTGAGTACCTTCACAAATTCTAGAAAATTTGTAAGAATGTGTTTTGTACGTGAATATTCATTTTTTCATGTAACTTTTGTTCTTTATGCTTTGTAAAACGTTCTTAAAATATATAAAAATCAGGAGTATAATAAAATTTTATGAAAATCCAACGCAATGGAGAAACTAAACAATAGCAGTAAAACCCAAAAAAGATAAGTAGTATTGTAATAATTAATATGATAAATTTAACAAATTTTGCTGGTCAGAAAGCCATTTTGCTACTTCTTACTAATATATAAACAAAAGTATTAATTTCATTGAATACTTGTCGATGAACATTGGCCATTAAAATAAATATGTTTAAGAACGTAAAATGAAACAGCAAAATTTATTACGTGTTCTATAATTATTTATAGAAAAATTTCAATAAATTGATAATATTAAATTAAACACGTAGATAATGCCAGAATGATAGTAATATAAAATACGATTATTAAGTTGTTATTTGTTTTGACAGAGGCGCCAGTTTCCATTTTTAAAGGTAATTTATAAATAATCACAACCCTGCTTTTAAATAGCTATTTATGTCTAAGTATATGTAAATACCAAAGTAATGTGTATGCGCTATGCTGGCAGCCAATGTCAGGTGCAGCATTGAAATAACTTCTGTTTTGGCACTCAACGTCTCTGTCCAGTCATGCGTCCTTTACTACGCAATATTTGTATCATTCAGCCAGATAACACACACACACGCCTGCTCTGAAATTTAGTATCGTTTAATAAAGCTTTATATATTATATGCTCATAGTTTTTGAAGTTAATTAATTATAACTTTCATTTATTTCTCCCTCCCCTTTCATTACGTAAAACCCATACTGTTATTACATACTAACAGCTAAAAACGTCAAAACCATTGTGTGGCCCCCACAGAATCCTCCTGAAGACGAACCCTTAAATGAAACTGTTTCGAAAACGTTTCAAACAATCCCTGACTCAGACTTGAATCCTATGTCTGTACAAACACTAGGCATGAATACTGAATCATCTTCTCAAATAACTAAGGAGCAAGAAAAATCTGTAGAACAGACTGTTTCATCTTCTCGACAAATAGCAGAAATTACATCAAACGTCTCATATTCTTCCGCCTCCATGTCAACTGCAACAGCTACTGTGGCTAAAGTAGAACCTGTCTTACAAAACATTGAGTCACAATTCAAGCAAAAGACTAGTTGCACTATACGGTCTATGTCTGAAAAGTCTACATCCGAAAATAAATCTATCACTGTTTGTCAGTCTCAGTCGAACCACTCTGATGAACACATCGTCGACAACAAAATGAAAACAGAGAGTAGATTAATGGAGCAAAGCGCAATGCAACAACTTGCAGAGTCTACGTCTATGCAAAGCCACACAACTGTTAAGTCTTTACAAGAAGACAATAAAAATGCTGAAATAGCTAAATCAGATAATACAAGTACCTACGATAAAGAGCAAGCCTGTATTAGCAAAAATATTTCACAAGCTTCAACGTATACTGAAGAATCTCAGACGAAAGTTAATATGGAATCTTCGAGATTGGTGGAAACATCAAAAGATGATAACCAACATTTAATGGAAAAAAATGTCGCTTCTTGTACTGCTCAGGCGTCTAGCTTGCCAATGGATAAAGTAAATGCTGTTTCTTCAGCAGCAGACTCTATGATTGATGCATTAACAACTGCACCAGACAGGCCTTATTCTCCATTGCCTCAACCTGCTCCAGGCGTTATGATACCTATTAGCAATGATGAGATTAAAAATCCGGTAGCACCAGTACCGGTACAAACAACTCATCGAGACAATATTGAAACAACTACAAAATCATCGCCAATATTTAATCAACAACCAAAACGGTGCATCACACCCATACCTCCCATTAAAACTTATAATCCGGCGGATAAAAAAGTTGAAGAAATACCTATGCCTCCTGAAACAGTACCGTATATTCCGCCTGACTTTAAAATAACTATTGAACCAAAGGTACCACGCGAGGACAATTCTTCTCCTTTTGTAGAAGCTTTGACGACAGCTCCTCAAAGACCCTTTACACCCGTACAAATGCTGACAGTTGAACGCGGCTCTTTAAGAGAAGCTTTAACGATTGCTCCTGATCGTCCATATAGTCCATTAATTCCATTAAATATTCCATGTCAACAAACTCATTATACTGCAACTTCAACGATGCAAGTACAATCTTCGACATCGGATTTAATACGCCCAATTGCAACTCAAACATCTACTAGTAAAACGATTAATGAACATGAAAAAGAATATTCAGAATTTACGTCAATGCAAAATACTTGTAAAATACAATCATCAACTGCCGCTTCGGCATTTAAGCCAGTAGCAAAACAAGTATTTCCACCACCACATCCTAAAGAGTGTTCTGTGTTTGGTAATTTCCCTCCAGTTAGTAAAGATTTAAAGGCAAACTTTCAACAGTTTCCCCAAGAAAAATGCGAAATGATTGTAGCCGAATCAAATGTAGCATCCAGTACTGTGAGCACTGCACGGGGCTATTCATCTGTGAAAACAGCTCAAAGTTACTTTGAACAACTTGATAAAAAAGAAACGTTATCTTCTACAGCTGTAAGATCAAAATCTGGCCTACAAAAACCTGATAGTATTCCTATATATCAACAAAACTTTGAATTGTTGCCATCTCAAAGAGGTATTAGCCCTGAAATATATAATGCTCCAGCTGTACCACAAAGACCTGTTACTCCAACTACAAATCCTCCGTCAAAACAGCGAGATAAATCTCAAGAACCAAAACCAAGCACTTTTGCACCCATATCAACAAATACTATCATTCCACAAATTAAGACTCCTACTCCGCAAGTTCCCGTTCAATTCAAACACAAGGATACCCCAATCTCTATGACTTTCCAACCAGTACCTAATGAACACTCTTTGAGAGTATCCCCAGTCCGTAGCCGGCCTTCGACTCCCAGTTTAATCAACAAACCTGCACCCATAATACCGCATTACCAATTGAATTTGGTTAATGTCGAGCATTCAGCGCCTGAAAGTCATATTTATGATCCTTCTAGTAGAGAAGCAAGTCGGTCCCCTACGCCTAAACGTAGATCACGCTCTCCAGCACCGGGACCACCTAGTAATCCTTTAAAAGCGCAGGCTCCACGTATTAAAGAAAGTACACAACAATCCATATCTGGACAGACATTAATGCCCTTACAATCGCCATTGAATCTTAAAAGGGAATATGAATTGTCACAAAGTAATGCAGAGCTTTCCATGGCCCAAAGCCAAAATCAATCTTTCTCAGTAAAGCAACAAGGCCTTTCAAATGTGGGTTACAAATCTGAGATTTATCATAAAGGTGATGTCAGATTTAAAGAAGATTCCATGATTAATCAAAATTATGGGCAGAGACAAATGCAATCCCAAAATATATCAGAATTTGGTAACACAACTGTGCAGACTACAAAGAAAACTTTTGAAGAGTTCGAACGATCACAATCAGCTAAAGTAATAGAAATAAGAAAAGGTGGTTCGGCTTCCGGATTTTCACAACAACAGACAGAGTCTAATATACAATTACCTAATATTAACCCTAAACAAGTATTCCCGCCGCCTATCATGAGTTTATCGGCGCCCCAGCAGAGTTTATCAGCTAATATTACTAATGAAAACTTTTCCAACGTTAGACAGACTCCAATGTATCAACCGCATCCTTCGATTTCTGGTGCTAACCAAGATCCAGTGTGTGATCCTACCCCATCGACAGGTTCTGGAGTAGGAGGTGGCGCTCGTGGAAAAACATTTGGTGTGTCGTCGGCCCCAAAACGTGGAAGAGGAGTTTTGAATAAAGCTGTTCTTCCTGGGTCACGCGTACCCCTTTGCGGTTCCTGCAATGGGAACATTAGGTGATTTAATTACAAAAAGGAGTGTTGTCATTGTTGTTTTTGTGCAGTGTTGCATGGGTAAATTAGTTTGATTAAAATTTTTCTACACCATAATTTAGTTTGCCGTTATTTTTAACCTCTCGTTTTTTAACCACTAATTTAACTTTTGTTTGTTTGTATGTTCATTTGAGTGTTTTGTTTTTCTAACAGTTAACGAAACGCAGATTCACAACAACTCACACAAAACTGAATTCAAGAGTCCTGCAGAAGAAAGACTTATACGGAAGATGGCAAAAATGGCACTTAATGGATATGAAATTGGTATTCAGAGAAAAATTAAACCAGCCGATCATATTCAATCCATGGCTGATAAAATACAAGACACAATTGTAACAAAACATCCACTTAATTCCGACAGTGCACCGTCAGGCGAAAGTAGCCAAGAGAACACATTGAGACGTCCTTTGAAAAAATCGTACGATAAATCATTTAAAACAACAGACATAAATCATGTCTTTAATCATAAGGATATTAATGTATCTCATTTGATAACAAGTGATAACTCAAATAACGGAAATACTCCGGTGCCTCCCCCAATTCCAACAACTCCAGTGCCAACATTTAATGCTCATAGCACGCCAATTCGCAATGCATATAACTCGAGTAAAAATGTTAAAAAGTCTGATTTTGCCTTAAAAAATAATAGTAATATTTACAACGAAGATTTTCAAAATGTTAATAATGCTGAAGGGTTGAAAAAAATATTTGATAAATCTGAAAAGAATTTGAGAAAAAAAGAAGACATTTTAAAACCTAGTTTTATAGTAGAAAATGATATGAATATTCAAGACGTCCTTAAAGTGGAAACTAAGTTTGAAAACAATTATTCCAATACGTTAAACAAACGTAAGCTATTTGAAAGAATGGATGCCATTAATGATTCGAATAGTTCTAGTAGATCAGAACCAGAGGAAAGTTTTAAAAATACCGAAAAATGTGATAATTATAATAAGAACGACATATTCGAAAAAAATGTTCATGTGGAAAATGGTAAAAGCTACATGAAAGGTCATGACGACGATATCAAAATATTACCCAACAGTTTGTGTGACAATACTTTATATTCTTATAAATTGTTAAAAACAAACAATGCTGATATGGTCAATGACCTAAATGCTTCACATGATTATACGATGGAGAAGAAAGATCAATCTGATGAAGTGGACAATCAAGACGAAGCTAATAAGAAAGATGACAATGAATCCGAGGTTATCGTTACAAGGCGAGAAAAAAAAAATATCAGAAACGATGATGGTAGACGAGATTCTCACATCATTGCACGTCCTCTGAGCACAATGACATCTGTAGATGTAGCGGATGGCCAATATATATGCCATAAGTGTGACAAGCCCATAAACAGGTAACCAAAACAGAAATTATATAATCCTGTAAAAAAATCCAATCGGTACACAAAAACAGCATGAATTAATTTACTTCTGCATGCGCTTTATTATTAACTTTTTAGCATGCATTATTATTTCCTATTTCAAAGTTGAAGAAAGATAAATTCGAGATTAAGTAGGTATATATAATGTGGTTGACTACCATTATCTTAAATATTTTATTATCCATATTCAGGGGTCCATTTATAACAGCCTTGGGTCGCATATGGTGCCCAGAACACTTCATCTGCGTCAACGCCACATGTCGGCGTCAACTGCAAGATATCGGGTTCGTTGAGGAAAATGGTCAACTGTACTGCGAGTTTTGTTTTGAACAATACATTGCTCCCGCGTGTGACAAATGTCATGCGAAAATTAAGGGTGTAAGTAATCCATAAAGTTGACATGTTCATTCATTAATGTGTTCATAAATATCATTTTTGGTTTAATGAAAGTAAGCCGAGACATTTACAATAGCGCTTTGATATATCTACACGTTAACCAAAAATTCTGTTTATATTTTAATACAATTAAATATTACAAATATAAGTTTTTCAATTACCCACAGGATTGCTTAAATGCCATCGGAAAACATTTTCATCCGGAATGCTTTAGCTGTGTTTATTGCGGAAAATTATTTGGTAATAATCCGTTCTTCTTAGAAGACGGTTTACCGTACTGTGAAGCAGGTAATTTATATTTTTACTAATACATATTTTATTAGCTAGTATCTATAATTGTATTATTATTTGCAATTATGCAAGAAAATATGTTTCACTTCGAAAGTAGTCAACTTCAATTATTCAAATGACACTATTTAAATACAATGCTTCATTTACAGTCTATTTGACATGAAAATTAATTACTTACAATAATTTGTTTTAATCATTGCAACAAATTATTTTGTTTAATTATTCAAATGCCACGGTGTTTCCTTATTAATACGCTATTTGCGCTACAACTTTTCAGATTGGAACGAGTTATTTACTACGAAATGTTTCGCTTGTGGATTCCCCGTGGAAGCAGGCGACAGGTGGGTCGAGGCGCTCAACAATAACTACCACAGTCA
Organism: Aspitha aspitha aspitha; assembly: GCA_018246895.1. Classification (NCBI taxonomy): domain Eukaryota; kingdom Metazoa; phylum Arthropoda; class Insecta; order Lepidoptera; family Hesperiidae; genus Aspitha; species Aspitha aspitha. The sequence goes on from DWGJ01001271.1 coordinate 11,946, forward strand.
GTGCTTCAACTGCACGGTGCGTATGATACGAGCCTACTTACAAACACATGACAACACACCTTCACTGAGAGGACAAAATATTATGTTTGGAACCTGTCCCAACAAATATTTATATTATACAAAAAAAAATCTTACACGTTTTGTCAATGCGAAGACATAAAATAGTCAAAACACAGTACCTCATGTGCATATTGATCCATCTAAACAAATCATAAGCTCCCCTCAAACACTTCAAATTTATTTTCAATTGTCAATAAATCCATTGCTACATAATTACATTTTTGTAATATACACGCACAAAGTTCGCTAATTCTCTCCGTGTCATATTAATTTACGAGAAGTACCTACATACACAACCTGATTATTAGGTTATTGAAATGTTCATACAAAGCTCGTCATACGCTGCCAATCTGTGTTATTTTTTTCCCAATAATTAACAGAATCTTGTGTGTTTCCAGAAGTGTGATTCATTGTAGAGTATCATATTAACTGTTTTTACCTTAGCTACATCTTTGCAACCTTCCCAAACTTCAAGAAGGTGATATATTACGTAGATTAGATTACATTTATATATTATGTAATATTACATACTGTCCTTGAAAATGTATGCTTGTTTATATGCTTACTGTATCATGAATGATATACGTAGATGTTTTGGCTATTTTATGTTCATATATTTATAATTAATGTACTTATCTATTTTTTTGCAATCCGTAACAGTATAACAATCTTTGCCGGAGAAATCCGTGCTTAGTTGTGGGACCAAAGGATTGATCCAGTATATTTTGTTTAGTGAAGACAATTGAAAAAACAATTAAGGGCCTAACATTTTAGACATTAATATGCTGTAAACTAGTTAATATTAATCGTTTATTGTAACAAAACTGAGGTAGACCTCTGGGATAGAAGTAGACACGGTGATACAAAGCTAAATCAGTCACAATCTGTTCGGTATCACGCCCATCGTACGCCCTTACAAATCGTTGGCGACTTTTATCTGTGTCATTTTACTGATTTATACCATAATGGTACTACACTAGTAACGACATTACACGGCCATTAATAACTCTTTAATTTATCACTAAGTTTAAATATCACTGCTCTACCACAGGTCTGTAAGAAGAACCTCGAAGGACAGAGTTTCTTCGCCAAGGGAGGCAGACCTTTCTGTAAGATTCACGCCCGCTAGGAGCCCTATAACAATTATATACAACACCGACACTGTTTATTCCACTACAACATTTCGCCCAGTCTCCCCGTTAGCAGTATCAAGTGGACTTGACAACATTACTCCGCCGCAAAGGACAAGAAAATTGGAAACACCACTCCACTTTGATGGAGAGTTGTTTTCCGATATAAGAAGCGCGGAAGGAAAATTATTGAGTAAAGTAACAGTTGATCGAGTGCATAGTTCAACACGGCACGATGTCACAGAATCCCCTAATGTTTTTGGGTCTACTGGATCATCGGGAACAAAAGATTATATTGACGATGTAATAAAAATGGAAACAATTACAAACGAAGATGTCATAAAGGTAAAATTCACACCAATTCCACCTGAATTTGACGTGTTTCCTCAACTCTCTTCCCTCCAAAATAATCGAGCTCTTACACCAATTAAATATATCAAAGACGACTTTGAAGACCTACAAAGTTATAAGATTGTTAATTCGATGTTTAAAGAAAATACTACGGATATGAACATGAAAGTGATGGGTAACATCACTGAAAATTTAGATGTTATTGAAAGCCCTAAACGAAGTCGTAGCCCGCTCGCAAATTTTGTTGTATCTGAACAATTAACGAAAATTGATAGTTATTTGCAAGAAAGTCTCAATATTTGTTATGAGACGCAAAACGAAGCTAGAAAAACCCCAGTAGTTACAGAAACAGAAAGAGAGACCAACATTCAAGATAAACATTTACAAATACTTCTGGAGAAAGAGACAAATACTGCAGACAAATCAAAAGTAACCGAACAGTCTTCTTTCATTGAAACTTCATCCCAAAGTACTACTTCTAGCTTAAAGAATCCAGTAAGTTATCAAACTGGCTTGGATCACACAGAGACACTTGGGATCGAAAAATCTGCAGAACAATGTCACAAAGACTCTACGAACAAAATAAACAGTGTCAGCAAAAAGCAATGTGGGGTATTAAATGCTATTTCCAATATGCCAATGCACTATCATGCAGCAATCCTGTGTTTTTTTCTAATTGTATATAACCTCATTTATCAGTATGCTAAACAAAATTGTAACAAAAAATAAACCAATATTTAAGTATGTTTTAAGTATAAAATGGTATGAAGTTAAACCTAGTCATCAAATAATTTTCACTTATGAGAATTTCAAGTAGTATTTTGGTGCCTCTTATACTTTGTCATGTTCTTGTTAACAGATATTGAAGATGTAAATAATTTCAGGTAACAAATATTTCATTGTTTGTGTATCTGTAATTTTTTTATATTAACAAATTGGTGCTTTATACTACTACGAGTTGCGCGCAATATTGTGATACGTTACTTCTTCTAATTTAATTTAAGGCTTTGTACACAGCTTCCGGAATGTTTTAGTAAACTGCGACTAACATTAACAATATACAATATAGAATTTATAGTAAAAGAAAACTGGACAGATAAGTTATTGGTGCACCAAACAAAAAAAATATTACGCATAGCTAAGCTGCAAACAAACCATAATTCTTTTATAAGGTATATACTACATAAGATACTATGATTAAACACGCTTTACATAGAACTCTTACCTTAATACAAATGTTTCTGTATGGTTACTTATACCACAATTATACAATTCTTTGTTATACAATACTATTTTTTAATCTATTTATTGTAATTTACAATACTACGTAATAGTTAACAATGTATAAGTATGTAAGCTTAAATAAAGTATTTTATCTTAAAATTTGTTTCATTATATGAAGAAAAAGAAAAAGGGGGACCCTACTTATGTATGGGCATATGGTGTGTAGGTATACAGTCATAAATCAACCCTGAATTTTCTATGAATGTCGCAGAATAAATGTCAAACCGTTAAACTGTTTAATCCTGATATTATACGATGCATTAAAAATAAAATAATACATTTTACCAAATAAGCATTATTACCACTTATTTAACATTGTCTGCTAAATTTGACGAAAGAAAAAGTTTGATAAACGAAATCGCCACTAAATTCTTCAACTTGAATTTAAGCAACATTAATTTAAGATGGTTGTACTGTTTCCTTTCATTGTAACACAATTTGAGTTTACATTTAAGTACAATCCAATCCATATAAAGTTGGCTGTACGGAAAATAATTCACGTTTTTCTGCGCGTTAGTACGACACACATGGTAGTATGTATAAGTAGTAGTAGTATACTAAGTACTTATATGTCATAACATAAGTAATACAGCAATAATTTGAGTATATTGCAAGCCTCAAACTAATTAGCTCAATTACCTCAAAGTAATTAGCCATAGGGTTTGGCATGGGTAATATCCTAGCGTAATAGTAATTTTCGTGACAATCGAAATATTGGTACACCGTCAGTACGTAACGAGGTTTCACATTTCACTTCAATGTTTTATTGTATTGGGTATTTTATTAAATCAATCTAATTTCGATGAAAAAATTTCATCTTTAGTGGCAAAGTTTGTACCTACTGACTAAAAAATACGTAAAGCTGGCTTTAAATTTACATAGTAGGCTTTTCAATGTAAAATTCGAACCATGTTTCAGCAAGTGGCTGAAGACAAACATACCTTAGCTTATACCTTATATATACACCTTACCTTAGAGTTAAGCTGACAAATCAGAAAACACTTGCCTATGTAACGGAACACCTGAGTTGCATGAATATATCACCTCCAAGTCCTCTTTTTATTGCTGTTCGTGATTAGAAATCTTTAAGTTTTGTTATTTAATTGTTTTACCACTTTTCATTCTATGTCAATATAATTTTGTTACATTGTAGTAGATTGATGCTAAAATTTATTAACATAATATGTGTGATGAGCATATTTGTTCATCACCTTAGTACAGGCTCTGCCAAGTTTGTGATCAGATGGCTGTGTGGGAGGGTGTCCCAAGATATAATATACATTATATTATACATATAAATAAAACAAAATATGAGAATGAAAAATTTATTTCATACTTTCATTATTATAAATACAATTCTTAAACTGATGGCTAAGCGACAATTTTTAATATTACTAGTAATATATATATGGACATTATGTATACTAGTCACCCACTCACCTAGCATTCAAAGAAGAATAACTTTCTTCTTCTTCTGAATTTGTAGATAACAAAGCATTGTCATTGTCACCAAAAAAAAATTTTGCTAATCTGCAAATAAGGATAAAATTATACAATATGATATTATTAGTAATATATGAGATATATTAAAATGTCATATAACTGTTTTTTATAACAAAGAAATATCAACATAATAAAAATGAAACAATAATAAATACACTTAAAAAAGGTTTCTCCGAGCGATGTGTGTGTGTGTGTGTGTGTGTTTAGGTAAGCTTTTCCTGTATCTCAATTAAGATATTGACACAACAATTAATTGAAATAAATTCATTTAAATTCAGGGTTAAGTATTATAAACAAACAAACATATAAACAATTAACAAAATAGTACTTGGTAGTTGGTTTCTTATCCTAGCCCCTAGGGTTGGCAAATCAGTCAGTCTTTCACAATTATTTTGATACAATTAATTACAAAGGAGAAAAAAATGCTAACATAATAATGCTAATTCAAAACAGTTTTCTAGAGTTATAATTAGATTGACTTATTACCAAATCGCACAACATAACATTGTTGGGATTTTATCTATTATGATGCTGATTTCATAAGGAAAAATATTTTTATTGTCAATATTATTATTTTACTGCTAATTTATAATGTTACAGATGCACTGAATTGACCTAACATAAGGCAGCAAGAAAACATGCATAAATGGGCATACCATTTCCTAATTTTAAAACATAAAATAAATTTCTACCTTTTCCATTCTAGACCCATTCCGATAAATGAGAAAGTTAGAAATCCATGCCATAGTAAAGTTATTCGAGGCACTGGTTCACGCTTATGACCAAAATTTTTAAATGTCCTGTAAGGTATTATTCTTGATGTATAATTCATGATAATACCATAAATAACAGCAATTCTCTTTCTTGCTATATTAAACAATACAATTGTACATTAAACCTATTCATACTTTCATACTAATAAAATGACATCAAATGTCAGTGTCAATTTTTAAAAGCTAACCATACAGATAATTTACATTAGAGAAAGAGACGCAGGCTATGAGTGCGAGTGTCCAACAAATAATAAGAGAGGGAAGATGGTGACCTATACTATCTTTGTCTAATCAGAGCAAAAAAAGAGAGAGATAAATAGCTTTATTTGTTTGCTCTTCTTTTTCGATAAACACATTATGATTGAAGATTCAAAATGAGAATTTGATAGTAGGCAAAAATACACAATTACACCGAATTGTTTTCAATGTAAACCGTTTTCAATGGGTTTTTTTTTCCAATCAGACAGATTTTATGTACTTGGTTGTTTTTGATTTAAACGGTTTTTGTAAAAATGAATTTATAATTGTCTGTAACTACAATAGTTGAACTTGTTGTACTTTTGTGTCAATAATTTATAGTGAAACTCTTTTTGTGGGATAGGTTTTTGTGAAAATGGTCAAATTAAAAATTCGAATACCACAAGGCGAGTCTTTCTTTTAACATTACATATTTATCAGCACTATGTTCTTTCTCCCTATCCCGTTACACTAGGTTAGGTAGCTAGTTATAGTTCAAAAGAATACTTAAATTTCCAAAAATGTACATATCGGCGAATAATCTTTTTAAGTCATTATATTGTTTGAGTAAGCTCGAAACAACCCCTACGAACTATGGAAATTAAGAATTATTATGTTTTGTTTTGGAGGATAGAAGTAATCATATCAATTCTCAAAAGTAGCCATACATGATTGACTTCTAATTAACAGTTAAGGCCGTATTCCAGAAGGTAAAAGATTGCGCTTCTGTGGTAGTGTATTCTATTTTAAGCAAAAAATAAAACACTAGTATCTCAATGTGAACCATATTTATTACAATAGAATATTTTTAAGGCGGTCAAATTATACTTAACCAAGATAGGCATAGTCTGCAAAACAATCAAAACTTTCGTATTTAGAAACACAGAAAATAAGAGAAAACAGAAAACGAAAAATAGAGCAGTAATTTATCTCCTAATGAAAGTACCGTTTTTATGGTACGTATATTCGACATATTAGAATGATCAAAATGTCTAATATACGAATAAGAAGAAACGATCAGTTTTGTTACAATATTTTAAACTAAATTAAACACATACCAGTATTATGATCATGTAGTATACCTTAATATCTAGAATTACTATTTGAAAATGTTAATAAAACAGAGTCCTATTGGATTATATAAAATAATTACAAAACTATACATATACTAGGTAAATCTACCTATATAATAATTACATTTCACTAAATAATAGTGTCATTGCAAAGTTGTTGACATACAAAAATATTGATTTGTTTTAAATGGATAATACCATTTTTAGACATTTTACATATGACGTAAAGTTCAGTTAGACATCCATTATTAAGAAATCATAAATTTTTTTGCACTTATGTAATAAAATAATATCTATGAAAAACTAATAAATTGGAATAACTAATATTTCTGTCCAAGAAGATATAACAAAGTTGTCATAACGTTATTTTTTCTTTAATTTGCTTAAATTACAGTTAAATGCCATTTTTTAGAATCCATTCCAAATACTGGTCTCAACTTGCTAAGTTTATTCTTAAAATAAATAGTTACATTTGTAAAAAATTAACGTACGAGTTTGCTTGTGCAGTTCAGAGAAATCTTACGGAAGTTGCGAATGGGTTTGTAAATTCAATCTTCAAACTTAATGGAATGGACTGCAGTATCAATGGCACCACCGCGATAGGAACCTCGCTTCTTCTTGGTTTTCTCGTGTTTGAACGATTTGCCGCGCGTGTGCTTTAAGTCCGTATTCGCACGCTCTCCCCACGATCCACGAGCTCCACTCTAAAACAATAGTAAAAAGCCTATTTACTTTCGAGTTGCACTGCAGCAGTATTATTGCGTTTTCTTTAAAAGCTCACTCACTGTTTTTAATAAAATAGTAAACAGTTTTGTTGGTAAACCTGTTCGCAGTGTTTTTCCTAACATGCGTTAGATGGCCATTGGAGGGAGGGGGGGTGTCAGTGGGTAGAAATAATTTTGACTGGCCTCATGAGTTGTTGACTGCAAAATCGGAGGTCGTGGTTTCAATTCTCACCCAGGACATAATGGGCATAATAAAAATATTTATATAAGTACTATATCGTATGTATATATGTACGTTTATCAGCGGTCCGGTCACCATATCACAAGTATTAAATTGCCTAATTTGGCATCAGACAGCCGTGCTTGGAATGGTCCCCAGTGATTATTATTATTTCTATTACAGTCAAATGCAGAACAAACAAACATGCTTTTCACACAAACCTTTGTACAGGGAATAAAACACAAATCCTCCAGTTTAGCAGTTGGGTTCTTTAAGCACTAGGTCGGTCAGCAGGCAAGTCAATAATCATTGTATTACTTTAAACATTTACAGTGTTACATACAGAATTTACGAAAACTTGCTTACCTAAAATTAATCAAACACTATTTTCTTATTTTGAGAGTTATCTCCTCCATCAAAGCTTTGTCTGTCATTGAAGTTTTTTTTGAAACCTCCTCTATCTCCCCCCCAAGAGTGTCGGTCACCGCGACCGCCGCGATCCCCCCCGCGTCCGCCTCGATCAAATCCTCCACGACCACCTCGATCGAACCCTCCTCGGCCACCGCGATCGAACCCTCCTCTGCCGCCGCGATCGAATCCTCCTCTACCACCGCGATCAAATCCCCCTCGGCCACCGCGATCAAACCCTCCACGACCGCCACGACCGCCACGACCACCACTTCCACCTCTATCATTAAATCCCCCTCGCCCCCGGAATCCACCTCTATCATTAAATCCCCCACGACCCCGGTTAAATCCACCCCGTCCGCGCTCCTGCCAGCCCCCAGATTTATTGCCCTCGGATTCGTCTGCATTGCCGTCAGCCTCGTCCTCGCCCTCCTGGTAGAGATATAAAAGGTAAGCACCAAGACAACCCAATGTAAATACCTATTCGCTAAGTAAATGCCCGAAATGTTAAGCCACTGAGAGATGTTTCTATACATCAATAAAAGAATGTCTTACATGGAGTTGCCTTGGCTTTCTCAATCTTAGGGGCATTTACCTTCGCATCAAAGGAGTTGTCCTTAAGTCTAGGATCCACTTCTACTGCTTCAGTGACTACGCGCCTGAAGGGAGTAGGCTTAAAATTTGATCCATCTATTTTTTCACTGGGTGTTGATGAGACATTTGTACCCTAAAATTTATTTAAATATATTTAATAACTACCTACTTTCCTTAAGATAATTCAATTTGATTTTATGTCATTTTGTTTACAACGTTAAGACACAATTTTTTTATGGTAAAAATATTACTATTTGAATAAATAAATAAAAATAGGTATTTAGTATATGTAGCTTAAGGGAATACTTTTCAAAAGGATAAAATAGCACTAGTACACATTTGGCATATATATGCTTGTTGAACAGCATACTCTTGTGATGAGATTGTAGACTGTAATTGATCTGTGAAGTTCAGTAATACTGATTCATTATGATCACAGTTCTTAAATAGTTGAATGTTAGTACAAAATTTTTATAGTATGTTAATTATGAACATAAAGAAACCTTACTTGTGAATTTACGAAATTGACATATGGTTCATTGTCCGGTGCAGGATTTCCTCCTGTTGCTCTATGGGTGCGGGCTTGAGGACCCCTTCCTATAACCTAAACAAATAAATAGCGTTGTTCCTATAATACATTGCTTGAGATCACAAATATAGGTGTAATACTTATAAATTGCAAAAAGTTCAGTAATACTGATTCATTATGATCACAGTTCTTAAATAGTTGAATGTTAGTACAAAATTTTTATAGTATG
>DWGJ01001272.1:0-21028 GCA_018246895.1 Aspitha aspitha aspitha
GTTAACATCTTTGAAGGTGCATCGAGGGATGTCAAAGGTGCCCGACTGACTTTGTAGCTACTTGTTTCAGATGTATATAAATCGGGTTCTGTATTTAGAAGTACCTATATTATGCATATGTAGTGGTCAAATATGTAGTATGGGTAGACTTGTAGAATTAATTACAATTTCTCAAGTGAGTTTTTCTCTTAACATTATTTTGTACGAATTGATTACATTTGTACGCCGTAAAAGGCAAAAATGGAGTGAACTAACAAACCTACAACATCTTTAAATGTAGCCATATTTGTGCAAATAAATGTCTTTGTCTTTGTGTACAATTTCAAATACCTACATTTATATGTAAGTTTGAGGATAATTTTTAAGGTGCTTGAATGAATAAATAAAACATTATTTAGATATTTTATTAGTACAACCTAAGTTTAATTGTGTAGTAATATTTCGAGATAATAATCAATGTAACATGCTACAAGACTGGATGTAAAATAATGGGATTATATTTTCATCCAGAAACACCCCTCCCTAAGTGGAGTAACGCTCGACTCAGCCTTTCCACTCAATACATTTTATCGACAAACGTCACTGACGCTGCGTGACACTTATGTAAATATTTAAATACGATCCAGTACAAGCTATGAATATTTTAAATTCTAAGTAAACCACTCAGCTTTGTATTCCGGCAAGGTTTCATATTCGACAATAATAAAAAGTATTCTGTTATTTTGCATGTAATAAGGCTTATAGTTCATTAAAGCAGTGGCAAAGTCGCCGTTGTATCTTTACTTTATATCTATGCATAAAGCGATTTGATAAGTGTTCGCAGATTGGGGTTCAATACTAAAGTGACGAGTTATGCTGATTGGATTTTTTCAAGTGGTTTTGGGGCACGGTGAATAATTGAGCATGATTTGCTTGCACGAGCCGCATTTTATTATCCAATGCAATTTGGTATACAAAACGCCTCGGCCGTTGTCGTGTTCGATATTGCTATTGGGCATTTAGAAGGCGTTGTACTTGAAATTGTGATGTTGCAGCGAAATGTTGCAGTAATGAGATTAAAACAAAAGTAAAATAAGCAAGATCGAGTGAAAGGGAGTCCGTGCCGATATCAATTGATCACGCAGATGGCTGATGGCCCTCATTGAGTTCATTCATCGCAATCGAGGAGGGATCCGCATCGAGTAGCACTCACCTCGCTTTCCGGTTGTCTTTCTTTTGTCAGGCGCACTTTGACTCGCGTCACTTGATATCCGAGATCGTCTTTGTTACATTGTAGCTGTGATAAGTGATGTGATATGGCTACTCGATGGAACATTGGTTTATAAACTTAATTTGAGGGTGGAAGGAGTTCGCGGAAAATTAAGGAATTTCATTAATGTTATGTATATACTAGTTAAAAATAATGATTTACCCGTATGTAGATTTATACTTATACGTATTTATACATTAAATGATTTTTATCCTTATTTCATATATGAGTAACGTGTTCTATAAGCTTGATATTATGTACATCGGGAGCGTAAGTTCTCTGGATTAATAATATTAATTTTAATGTAAGTACAACTCGCTTTGATGGGGAACTATTGTAGAGCGTTGACAGACTTTACATAATATTCCACTCGTACATTTTACATGATAAGTTTTAATTAATAACTAATAGCCCAAACATAATTAGGGAAATAAATGTCTCTTCGTAAAGTAATATGAAAATCCGCAATTTGAAACTCGACATCACAGTTTTAGTAAAATAAAAGCGTAATAGAAGGCTCCTTAATAGGCCACTCTCGCAGGTGGTGACTTCGGCGATATAAAGTATGCAATGTGGGTGATTCGCTACTGCACTTATTACATGTTACGCTTGATGTCTGCACTTCATGTCAAATATAATTTGCTTAGGTATAAAAATAAACTAGCTGGTCTTAATATTCGTAAGCGTAAATATCTATATAGGTACAATATGTAAATATATGTACATAGGTATAATATACAAATATGTAGGTATAATAGGTACAATCCTTACACATAGCTATTTTATTTCATTTTAATTGAGAATTGTTGCAAATTCTTTTATTCCTACCTTAAAAACCTCTTTTTATATTGGTACATGTTTTATTTGTATTTTTAAAATATAGCAATATTCTATTTTTAATAGATACAACACATGATATTAATCGTATTTTGTAGGTACCAAGATTGACAATAAGGACTGATGATAGATACTCTACATAATGTTTATATCTGTAAATAATAATTGTTCGGCAACAAGGAGTGAAGATGGAAATTACTTGCCATGGATACACGTATTGGGTGAATCTGGCGAGCGAGTGGCATTGATCATAATATCGGCGGAGGCTTACCAGAGTGATAAATGGACGGCCACAGCGTCACTGGCGGGATGATGCTGCCGCCATATTTAAATCGCGCCGTCACATCCGCGCGTATACCTTATGTGTAGGCGTAGTATAGGTCCTTTATCCGTCCGATAATACTATTCCTGAAGTTTTGTACAGTATACGAGCTGTTTGAAACGATTTATTTGGAAACATCCATTTCTCATATAATAAGTAGGTACGGGTAGTAAAAAGTTTATATATGCTATCAATACAAAAACTATTTTAATTGGTAAAATAGTAAACATGTTACGTAATATTATTAGACCCAGATCTTTATTTCTTTCTCAAATTTAAAATGTTCTTATAGTAGTTAAGGCAAATAAAACAACATATTTGTAAACGTTTTATCTGAAGTGAATATTGCAGTGAATCTTGAGTAGGCGTCAGACTTTTCTTATGTACTCGTAAGTATGTAAAATTATTATGCAAAGCTTGCTGAAATTATAAATATATTTCAGAATACTGTTTTTTTTGTATTAATATTAACTGACATTTTACAAATCTCATAAAATCAAGGTCATTTTTCTTAAAACCTACAACAGAATCGACTTTGGGAGGTACTACATATTGTTCGTTATACATATATAGTCATAAACGACTACAATACTATCTGCTTTAGACACCTCTGAAATCAATGAAGCAGATAGGAAATTAAAATCATCAATCAAAGTAAAAAATACAAAAGGCCTGTTTCCCTTTGTCGCGATATGTTTGCGCAAAAACGACTTTGTCGCATCACAGTCAAAGTAATAAAAAATCTTTACACAGATATAAAATTCAACTAGATGCGATTTACGTTTATTTATGTACTCTATCACGTAAACATTTAGTTTCTTCATATTTTTACTTCTACATATTATTGTGTATGATTTTACCATTAATTGATCTTGAAATTTTACTATTTCTAATAATTGTGATAAAACACTAATCTTATAGGTTATAGGTTTTATAGGTTATATAAGAATAGATTTAAACTCTGTAAATGCTGCCGACGGTAAACTTTGTCATTTGTTGGTGGCGTGCCTTGTGGCGTATCTAGCAACTGTACGAAGTCGCTAAAAAGCCCCCGGGCTTTGTGATAGGCCGTAATACGCTCACAATTGGTTATTGCGCTGCAATGACTGTGCGGTTTGCACAGGCACCGCGATGTTTCCCGGTGAAAGTGGGAAAGGATCCTAATATGAGATTTGCTATTGTTGTACGTCCAATATACGTACCACATATACTTTTAATAAAAAAGAGATAAGCCCTAAATAGACGAAAAAGTATCACACTTATGTATTACTTTACAGAATGTAGGAAATGCCAGAGAATCCCTTTTTTTTAGGGAATACCTAATTTAATATTGCAATTACATTTACGTTTCCTAAATACGTACTAAAATACTTTAAGCATTGAAGATTTTGAATCATACTATCAATAGAATATGTATAATACCTACAACTGTCATGTCGCTTAGTTAGGGAATGATGATTAGAATGTTTTAGTCGCCAAGTAGGACCTCCTTGAGATATTATGTATAGTTTATGTGAATTTATATTAATTAATGATGATATCAATATAATGTTGTCTAATTGCATAAAATTAAATATATAAATAGGGTAAGAATATAGCAGTGTCATATTTTTTTACACCTTTATAATTTGCGTGAGATGGAAGTGAGAAAATTTTGTAATGTTTTTAATATAATAGGTTGTAAACAATAGACTAGTAAGCGAATGAAAGGTGACATATTTGTAAGTAAAGCGGTATACATATTGGAATACAATCTTTACATTTGTTTCCCGAATTGTGTAATAATTCTGCTTATTTCTAGGATCTTTCGACTATCTCTATTTTAATAATAGTATTGTATATTTCATTACCCTTTAGATACACGGAAAATTTTCACTAATTGTTTTGAACAGATTAAAACTTGCAAATATTCATTTGTAAAAGAAAAGAGAGCATTATTGAATAAATATTTATATTTGAGTCAAGAAATAAAGTAACTCACGAACAATTTATTGCGTCAACGCAAACAGTGTTCGGCGAGCGCTGCAGAGGTCGATCAGAGTTCTTTCAGCGGGAAGGGTTCGCGATCCTCAATGATTCAACACTTTCCATTGAAAACTTTATTCCAAGATTACTCCCTTGTATAAATGTAATAAGCTTTGCAGTGACGAGATTAGACCCCAAATTTTACTCAGGCATTAATGACATTTTCAGTTGGCACGCGGGGGATTTGCTACTTAAGAGACAATGATTTTGAAAGTCATTTTGTTGGGCAAAAATAGCTCAAGATAAACACTGATTTCGGTAATTAATATTACTGCCTGAAGAGATGTATCATGTTCCTTTTAAGTACTCTTACTAATTATCATACTTATACTTATGTAACTTATACGCATAAAAGGGTCTTTGTAGCTCGGGTCTAGAATGTAATCTCCCGCCTGAGAGAAGAGAAGACTCTTGTATTGTGGGACTGGCCAGGGCCAGACTGGGAGCCCAGCCGGTCCAGGCAGCGACCCTGGGAAGGCCGACGGTGTATGCCATATTGTCAGGTGAACTCCAGTGAAGAGCTCATTAAGGCCTTTGAAAATTCCGAAGTCATAAAAGGCCACTGAAGAGGATTTAGTGGGTAAAAGTCCCACATAGGTAGGTATGTAACATATAGCTAGATACATAGGTAAGTAAGTATGTATATTATAAAACTATAATAAACTCTCTTAATTACTAGGTATGTAATCAGATTGATGTAATAACACATAATTATTTAAACATTAAAAATACCAGTTTCTCTTATTATTTCTGTTTCTTATAAAAAAATCTTAGTAGGTAATCTACATTACAATGAGACTAAATAATAATAATAATAATATAATAAAATAAGTGTGCGTTTATAAGTTATCGGTTTCCATATACCTATGGTTTCCAATATAAGAAATGTATAAATACTTTTGATGTCTAGCCGCAGGTTTTATTGAAGCACCGGCGTACAAAAAGCGTAGATTTGGGCGAAACATCGAAACTTATTCGCGTTTTTCATCGGTCGTGCATGAAATTTACATGGAATTTTGTACTTGTAATAAAGAATGATGAATTGGCCCCGCATTGGTAATTATGGCCAGCAGTGAGCGAGCGCGCCGATATTAAATTGCGAAATTCAATAATTTTGTTATTTGTACTTTTTGCAATTTGGATGACGGGAATTTGTCTGCGGCTTGCCATGGCGAGGTCGCGCCAGCGTTGATTGTTAGCAATAACTTCAAGAACCATTATTGAGATTTACTTACATTTGTAACGGCTTTCCCTCTGGCTTTGTTAGCTTGTTGGCATTTTTTAAATTTTGTCACAATGTTTTAAATTTCAATGCGGATTAATCCATTCTCTAGTCTGAACAGAGTTCACTCATGTTTTCAGTCAGTTGAGTAGTTCCAGATACAGTATTTCGCGATCCTGTTATAAGACAGCAAAGCGAGGCGAGGGTGTATTGTAGACATAAGTGGTTTTTGTGGACGTAATTGGTTTTCATTCGCGCGTTGATTTACTGAAGCGAGCTTGAGGTATGGATTTTTGTCACGATACAATTTGGTCGATGCGATTATTTGCCAGCCTTGAAGGGTTTTCTTTCTTTTATTTTGATATTGGACATATTTCGTGTAAATGTGATTTGATGTACGCACCTCATGTATAGTTATGTATGAGTATATTTAGATTAAGTAGGTACCTACTAATTAGATGCATTGTAGCTTTTAAACAACTTCTTATTTAGGTTTAGAAAGCTGTGTCTAAGATTTCTAGACATATGTACAGTACGTAGGTACAGACAGGTTACATAACATTATAAATACACATAACATATCAGTAATAAGCTTTCGGTACCTATTTAAGGCGTTCGAGGTTGCACCATGCTTGCCTTTGACAACTATGCATTCCATTCAATATTTCATTAACTTTAATTCAATTCAATTCAATTCATTTTAAACTGATTTAAGGCTAACAAATAGAGTAACTATGTAAATAGGTGCATAATTTATTTCAAACTTCATTATATTGATGAGGTAACACAACTTGGTTATATTAGGTTACTTTACCTATTAACAAAAAATACGTAGCAGATGCTGCAGCAGATAATCTTTGACTGTTAACCGATGTATCTATCAAGAAATGTCTAACAAAAGTACTGCCGTGAGTTTAGAAATTGCCAATCAGTGTAGTGGATTCTTGTTCGTTGGCTGTTATAATTTTTAGATTAAACTAGGGTCCCTACATCGCCATCCCGGCCTCGTTAGAAAGGGTATCTCGTATGTTTTAAAATAATCAGTTTCCGTGTTAATTCTTAATTTACTGCCTCGATGGTAGCAGCTTCGTAATATCATTGGGTGACGATGTGGAGCCGGGGGCGAAGTAACTGGACGATGTACTGAACAACCTACTTGCGGAATTAGCCAACGTTCTACTAGGAAATAATGTTCGGCTATTTAAAAATCTCTGAGAACCCACTTTTGTAAATGTGTATGCCATAATTAAACCCGGCATAATTAAATTACGTAGTTTATTGATTAAAGTCAACAATAAGAAGCAATTGAGCCGTGTCTAGTATAATTATGGGATTTTAGTATGTCCATGAATAATTTACTGTTGTATAATATATGCACATTAATGCTAGCATGCTCGAAATAATTAGTCAATTAACTGGGAATAAATATCAGGGAAGATAACTTATCTAAGACGAATACTTAGAAAGAGGTTGGTATGTAAAATATGTAACAATGATTTATTTTTGATTGTTAATAAACGTTAGACGTAATCCCACATGCCATTTTCGTGCAGTTATATGTTATTATAAATACATTACATAATAATATATATAATAGTCAAATGCCTATACCTTAACCCTTTCCCCAACCTTTCCAGCAAGTACAAAACGTTTCATATACATACTCCTCTACCACCGAGTCTCTCATGCAGTCTATCCGACTTTTCTCCTGTACCTAATATTTTGCTAATTTTAATAAATACAAATCTTACGTGTATGTGATAAATTTACCTATTACACCTTTCTTGATGTAAGCTACTTATTATAAATATTTCTTTAGGAAATCCATTGTCTTATCTACCCCAAATTTTCACTCAACATTTTCATAACGGAACTATTCCACAGAACAATACCCGAAGTAGAAAACGGCTTATATAAGAAAATATGACGAGGCAACAAACTATTTTAATTTAAGGCATATCAAAAGGGTTTAATGAAAACGAAGCGAAACTTTAGTGCACCTTCCTGCGTGATAGCGATCTTTAATATCGTATGAGTGGGCGAAACGTTAAGGCTAGGTCTGGACTGGGCGGCCTTACCGACTGTTTCTGTTAGACTTTACAACTTTCCGCAAACGCTTCGCTGGACGTAAGTACAAAGTGAACATTTTGAGAAAACTTTTGTTTATAGTTATTTCTTAGGTACTCTTTTTGAGAAAAGAGAGAATATTCTTACTTGTACCTTACAACTTACGTTTCTTTTTTGATTAATTTCCAATTTATTATTATACAGTGCCACTTTATAGGAAACCTAGTAATATGGTATTAAAATAAGGATTGGTTAAATCCATGGCTGTAACCCTTTTCTTACGTCCTACAGTTATGTTACGGGCCGGTCTAGTCACTACAGAAAGCATATATTTTCAAATCACAAAGAAAATAATTTTATTTTATTCAAATCGTAAACAATCCGCGAATACTGTAAAGGACTCAAAGTTTAAATTCACTTGTTCAGACAAACATTAACAAAATTCGTCCACCAAACTGCTAACCTGATCGAAACCACAGCCAGTAAAATTCATGCATGTTTGTTTAAGTCACCCTCAGCTGTTCGCTAACTGTGTCACTGGCCTTAAGCGAGAGCCAAACGGAAGCGGCCGCGCCCGTCAAAGGGTTCAACTGGCTAACTCGCTTCATCGAATCTATTTTACCTACATGCCACTAGCAGTGTATTTATAACGATTTTTTACCCTTTTTATTGGTCCATTGCCTGACCGGGTCTCCTCTTATAACGTGAGGGTTTTAGGCCATAGCCTACCACGCTGGCCAAGTGCGGAGTGGTAAACGTCTTAAATCTCAGAAAATAAAATAGGTATACTTTATAATATCTCTAAGGTGTGCCGGTTTCCTCACGATGTTTTTCTTCGCCGTTATAGCAATTGAAATTTAAATTTTCCGTTATAGGTAAAACTCACGTAACAAATCAGAGGTGCGTGCCAGGACCCACAATATAATAATTATCTTTGATTTAATTGCAACATACACATGTGTTTTATATTACATTATCATTATTATTAGTATTAGTATACATTATATTATTATTCCGTTATAAGATATTTATATGCGACGTAATAAATTTGAAGTTTAACGTTCATCCATAAAACTGTTATATGTACATTTAGTTATGTAATATATGGCAAAACAATAACACATCCCAAGAGCTTCGGACCGGAACAAGTAACCCGGGTCTCCCCACTGAAACTTGGAATTTATTACTACGTCAAATCTTAGTTAATAATTCTAGAAACATCATTAAACAGGATGTGGTCAGATATCTTCCGTAAGGTTCATTTATCCCAAACATGGAAACCTCTACTATATTTACTTTGTAGCTGTTTACTTATTTAGTGGAATATTAATTTGGAAGTTTTAAGTCTGTGTGGACGTTTGATATTGCTATACTTTAATATACATATTTGTTGCACTCATTTTCTAATAGATACATGTCTATGTAAATCATTATTTAGATGTACAAAAGTTACTAAGACAACCAGTTACTTGATTAAAATAGGATTATGTAAAACTTTATATTCTAAATATGAAGAAGAATGCAGGAATATTTTCTACCATTCTTGAATTTTTCCAACTATATCTTGTTGTTCCGTAGGAAACGAAGTACTTTAACCAAAAACAAGTCATCGATTGCCTAAGCGTGAGTCGACTTTCATTCATCTTAGAGAACAGAGGAACAGAGGAATGTTGGTTTCCTCGCGATATTTCCTGCGGCTGCTTCACGAAGAAAGAGGTACTACGAGTCAATCTAGATGGATTCCTTCCTTTTTCGACAAATTGGACAAAAAGTATCCTTGACATTTTCCATTTTCATACTCAAAGGATCTTACTCTCAATTGCCTAGAGTAGTGGGTTTTTTAAATTTGTATTGCTCTGAAAAGGTTGACATCGAGGCATACCTAATATACATTATGATTAAATTTGAAAGTAGCATACATTACATTTAAATATTTTCTAAAAGCACGCATGGAAGAGATCGTTTCTGGAAAAGAACTGTAACATTTATAATTTCAAAGTTAGATTGGATTCATGCTGCGAAACGGATTTTGTATGTGAAACTACTCGTCCGGTTATACCGTGAAATTGCTAACTCATATTCATAGCCGGATAAAAACCTTTTGTTACTTACGACGTATTGTGTAAAATGTGCAATTTTGCCTTTAAAAACTTTATTACATTAAAGATTTTTTTAATGTACATCCATAGTATACGTGTAAATATACAAGATTTTATATTGTCCCATGTATATACATATTTAGGGATAACTTTGCTGTCCTTGTAAGATTTTTGTTAAAAACCGGGTAATAACAATCATTTTTAAGTAGGTAATCATCATTCTGAGCGGATATAAATTCGTGGTATTATTTTAGGATACATTCATCCGGCTGGTACCTAGAACTAATCCCGATCAAACATTTTAACTTCTTACTTTAAAAAAACTTTTGACGTAGGTACATGAAAAAAATGTACTTTAGGTAGGTATATTACTATTACAATGCGCTTTTAAATAACGGAATAATACAAAAATTCCTGCATGTACATACTAGAGTCGTATTCAATCTCATTTGATGTTATTCATCATTTGATCGAATCTAAATGTACATATTGCATTGTATAAACTTTGTTTTGGCTACTGATTTTTCTTCCAATATAATTATTATTTTATTGTAAATACCACTGACACTTTGATTATATGGAACTATAATATACACAATTATTTATTATAAACTAACACCCTCGATTGGAAGCCGGTATGAAGCGACATAAACTGTAAGTTTTATATACGAGAGTATACTCGTACTGAAGTGTGCGCAGCGCCGCGCAACTTGTGATTGCATCCTACAACTTTGCCGCGCCTTCAGACTCGATACCTTTTGTGTTTGTAGTCCTCGCTTTGTGAAGCTGCCTCTTCAGTTGCTTCAGCGTGTTCTTATTTTAAATTTCTTGAACTACATATGATACTGTTAAAATATTTTTTTTTCATTCGTTCAGATATTATTATACTCAGACATTTAGCATAAGCGTTTGAGTTCCAGAGAAAACTTGTACATAGTCTGAAAAGTCTGCCTAAAAAGTAAATTTAGAAATTCTGGAGTATAAAAAGAAGTAGACAAGATATGCGTAGCGCACGAGTCGCTCTATGTCTTGTCTTGTCTCTATCTTGTCTGTTTGATACATTCAAAAATAAGGAATAAAATTTATAGGGTGTTAACGTGGTTATACTGAAGTTATGTTGCGCGAATCTATTATTATGACACGGTATGCAGCGAGCCTTACCATATCAGACATATTAAACCGACGACAAAATGCGCTAAAGGCAAAAGCGATAATCTCTCTCGTCTCAGAGCTGAGTTAGACACCTTCGTGAGACTAACGAAGTTCTTATAATCCCACCTCCGGCGCCTTCAACCCCGGCCGCCCCCCTGTAATTGAGTTATTGCCTTGCATCTCATGTCTTACGCTGGCCCGACTTAATACTAATGGTATAGTATTGATGTTTTTTAGGATAAAAATTTGAAATATTTATTGTACATAAATGGAAATTGTGGAAATAGAGTTTACAAGAAGGACAATGAAATTTAGTACAAACATTAGTTAGTTTTGTGAGAATATTACTTTTCACCTCTTTTAAATTGCTGTACACATAGAAGACGAATTTGTTGTTTTTTTGATCTCTGCTTAGCTATTTAGGTATATAACAACCACTGGAAGTTTCCTCTAGAGAAGAGGATAAAAACCATCAAAGGGGTTATTAATTTTTATCAGCAAAGGTCTTGGAAAATGACAAGGTTTAGAAAAGAAGCGTCGTGCAAAGTTAACATGCCAATAAATCGGAAGTGAAGTGAGCATTTGAGTTGAATATCTGGCAGCGGCTAGCACTCGAGGAATGGCAGTGGAGTCGGCGACACGCGACGAGAGCGGTTGGCAAGTCGCCCGGGAGGCGGGCTAATGGCCGCCAGCACGCGACTCCGAGGCCTCCACTTCTATTGCAATTGGTCAACCAACTATGGTTTTTTTTACTACATTATATTAAAGCGTGTTTTTCTTTCATTTGTTCACTAGTAGTTGGCGTTGGTAAAAAGCCATTAATATTAGCTTCAGGATTTTTAAATATTCCAAATGTTATATTCGAATACGTTCTGATCCATTCATTTTTCTAATCTAAATTATATTTGAACCGAAATTGCAACTATGAAGAGAGTGATAAATGTAGAGGAAGCAGTCAGGTTTGGCACACCTTCCTTTCTGTCTACACCGTTAGGGACAAGGCATAGTAGTATTAGACGTTAAAATGCATAAAATGTAAAGCAATCTTTAAATAACACTCCGTTCAGGATTCGTAAATTTTGTTTATTGTGAATAATTCCAGTTTTCATGGGAAGCTCATGGTAGCCATTAATTTCACGGGGAATATTATGCAATAGGTTCGCTCATCAATTAGTGCGGCCACATGTGGATTACACGTTTGTGGTTTGTTGGTTTAATTTGCTTTATTAATGAAATTGCAAACTTTGCAATGTAAATAAGGTTCACTGCAATTAATATCACTATTACCTACATACTTATTTGATTAATTTTTAATTCATACGTGACATGCAAAAGATATGACTTCATAACAGAAATATTTAAAACTTATTTATTTTACTTCTACTTACTACTAATTAATGTACTAATGTAATTAAATTGTGGTTATTATGTTAATATTTTGTTTAATTGATGTTAAATGGTCACTGCAGCCCACCAACTTCTTGATCGAACCCAATTAAAGTTGGACTGCCTAATGTAAAAACTATAGTTATCATACTAGCTGTTCGCATTGGCTGCCGTTGGTGCGCCTGTAACACCATCTATAACGCTTATTTGATTTGAAAGTTTTCCCGAGGAAATGAAACATTTTTCCGCAACAAAAACAAGCTTATCCCTCTCACCAGCCCTTCAAATCTTTCCTTGCTACTCACAATGAAGTCATTTTTCTTGAGCTTGAACCTTTAAGTACATACACGTCCTAATCATTATAATAGTTAATTTTTTTTAATGTAAAACGATTGAACTTTAAATCCAGTGCTCAAAATTCAAGAGCAACCATACAAACTGGTAACGCGCGCTCATATTACGTTGCGTGTACCATTCCACTGTTCAGCGTACACCTCTATTGAAAAACAAACACTCTGGTCAAACCATTTCAAAATATTAACAGTTATATGCAATTGTTAGTTAGGTCGGTTAATCAACATCGGCAAACTTCGTGTTCAAATTTGTACAGCGTCCATCTAGCGTGCTCACCTTTCAATGTGGCTTCAAAATTTAGTTATAATTTCTGTATTGGAGCGCTGCGCGGCGCACCACAAACAGAAGGCGCAAACAACAGCATTGTACGCGAAGAGTGCTCTCGTTGCTTGACGCAGGCCACGACCGCCTCGCGCCGGAATATTCCACCGCTCAATGACCACTTCGATAAATTTGGACACTCATATTAATAACCAATAATCGCAGGTTGCCTTAAATATGCTATTAAATATACTATTTAGTGGCGAGCTACAATTCAGTACAAAGCGCGGAAAGTGTTATCAATTGTAAATATATCATTAGATCTCATAGAAATTTGTCAACGATTTTCGCTGCGGTAAGAACGATAAAGTTGTAGTTTGAATCTGAATTTTATTCAACATTAATATCAAAATGCATATTGTAAGTGCAGAATGCATACAAGGTGAACAGATAAAGGGTGCATAAGATGCGCCTGAGGATATACGGTGTCCGTTTATGCGTTACTTAAGTTTTCTACAATCCTGTTACCCTTAGGCTTGTTTGTCGATTATTGTGCATTGAAACTCTAAGACAGGTGTTATAGGACGTTATTTTGAAATGTCTTTAATGGTTACAAGACCAAACTATGCTCATTTACGTATAAATATAGAACAAAGGAGACGTTAACGGAAGTCTAATCTTTGAAATGTGAAATAACTTCAACAAGTAATTGTTTACAATTATACGTATCGATTGGTTGAACAATAAATCAAAGCTAGGCATTATACATATTTATGTATGTAGGTAGTAATAATGAGATTGATGACTGGGGTAAATAAACAAGTAGTATGGGTAGTCATGGACGCTTACTAATGGTTAAGCAGTGTAGTGTGTAATAATGTAGAATTCAATAGAATAGTACCTACCTAATAGCACAATTATGCTAAGCCCATAGAAAAACTAATACAAATAGTAGGCGTACGTCAGCAATGTTTGTGTTGTTATACTATGGAGTTATCATATTTTTTATGACGGGAGGAAAAATTCAAAAGTTACTGTGGTGTTTTGGAAGAGACAATATGTAATGTGTGGCTTTTATCTATACTACTATTATGCCCTCCGCGCTATTGGAGGACTTGGGAATCACCATAAGGATAGCACTGGTGTTCTCTGAGCGCGGCTCCCTGATGGGGCTCTTCTTGGGAGAAACGCGTCTCTTTACGACTGGCAGGTCATCTGTAGCTCTGTTCTCGTCCTCCGTTCTTCCATACAGTTATTTTATTAGTACAGTGTTGAATTCCGGACGGCAAACTCTATGGTATATAGTTTTCTTCAAGATGTTTTAATTTACAGACTAAGATTTAGACTTCATAATTGCAAGCTGTAGTGAAGTCTTCTATTTATTTGAAATAACCAAACTTTGCTGTCAGCTTAGATTTAGGTAGCCTGAAGTTACATACTTCAACAATAAAAAAGTAGTTGGAATATGTCATGAAGTAGGTATACTACTACATAGTATACTGTCGCTTGGAAGCTGGAAAACGAAACAAAGGGCCGGTGGGTGTGAGTGCATTGACAGAATGTTGGCGTCGGGATGTGCAGCCTTTATCTGTGTCGGTCTTGTATCAACCATATGTAGACATCGTAGACTTGGTGAGACATATGCACATGTCTATGTCGTATAACAATGACGCAAATTAAAAGTGATATTAAACTGCTAGTGTGCTATTGCAATATATTTATGAACAGAACGGTATTTAATTTAAACTGCAAGGAGGAAACGTGGTGTACTCGTAGTGTATTTCAGATCATCCCCCATCACGTGAAACCCCAATTCTGCAGTGAAGCATTAAGTAGAAACATATTTGTTATTTACAGATTTTGAATCCAATAGAAAACGTTATAATGAATACGAGCAGTTTGATATTTAAATGTAATAAAACAATACTTGGTACACTTCTCATAATGAAATCCTACTAATGACATTAAAATGGGTCCAAAAATAAAAATCACAAACAAAAACCATACAATTAATAAGTATTTCTTACAAAGTAATAGAATAAACTTTTGTACCTACAACAAAATTATAAACTGTATTCGACGATAGTTTGAAACATAAAAATAAGTACGTGAAAAGTGTACAAATTAGAGTTTAGGTCCATTGAGTAACATAACAGCGTTGGGCGAATCGTTTACGGGCATAATAATCATTAAAATGTATTCCCATTTTATTCGGCCTCCACTCGGACCCGCTCGATTATGATCACTATCCTTTTTTAGGGTACTCGGTGCTAGAGGTCTGCGCGCTGATCATTAGAAACTATGTTTGATTTCGTTCAATAATATTATTTAGCGGGTCATTTTCCTGCGCTAGCAATGAAGGAGTTGAGTAAAATTTGGTATTAACAAACAATGATTTGAATATCAGTATCATTTCAATCATCACTGTCGACGCATATTAATATTGTTTTTTGTTCTCATTTTATAATTGGCAGATGAAAATTTTCGAGTTTATGCATGAAAAATACTAAGAATAGCCCCTTAAATAAATAACACTTAAAAAGAAAAGAAATAAAACGAATAATGTGTAACGAATTTTCCTCAAAAATTTTTCATAGATTTCACTTGTTTTTTAATTCCATAATTTAATGTCTGAAGATTTTTGTCAATTTTACGGTAATACTAATTACATATACAATACATACCTAGCTACGGAACCACAAATACATGGACTGAATCGCTCTAAATTATTTTAGTTTTATTTTAAAAATCATACCCGAATATAGGGGTCCACAAAATAAAACAAGTAGTTTTGTAACGTGTAATTTTAGTAAATAGCTATTTGATATGAATCAATCGATTTAAGTAATAAAAACGTTAGGTATCTTTCGAAATTAATACAGTTTCATATGAAATTGCTTATATTAATTGTTGCTATTAAATTTGTGTGGGCATTAAATAGGTAATTGTGAAAACGTTAAAAGTATATTTTCTGTAAATGTAAATTGCATGCAGTAGGTAACTTGAAATAAGGTGTGTTAGGTACAAGTGGTATCATATTATTCTGTGAGCTACGAGCGTCGTCTCGCAGCGTGGAGTGGTGCTTGTGGCGATCTCAGCTACCTGCCCGTATCGCTCCTGCTAGTAGTGTCATTGTCGTGCGCGATAGCTTTCAATGTCTATTATAACATATGCGTAGTCAATACTATATCTACTAAGAGAAGAATATGCAGTCGACGCTCGTTGATGTTCAAAAATAAATTCTACGCGAATCAATTTTAAACAAGAAATTTTAACATTGACGTAGCCTCGTTTAACAACGAATATATTTATTATTATTATGTACATTTTGCAGTAGTTAAAGTTATGCTCAGATAAACCATAGGTACTTAACGTTTTGATTTGGGGGTAGTCGGAACCGAAATAGATATATTCTATTCCACAATAGGTGATGTGCTTCTCAGAAGATTTGATTGTAATGTTAACCGACTTTTGGATATCAGTATGGAAATGCTACACGGTCGCTTTAGAAACACACAGTGATTGGGAAGAAAACTACTTAGGATTATTAAATATATTATAATATAATAATTTGTTTCCCGGTAAAAAGCTTATGAAAGGTATTGAATTTGTCGCTTGAAATGTTATATTGGCGCTGTTGTGTTTCTTTCACTATATTTTCATATATTCCATTTGTATCCTGAAGCTTAGAATGCACACACATGAATTAATTACAAGCAGGATGAGTGTAAAAAGTGCACACACACGTGAAGTCGAAGGTGGCGTGCCGTGTGGGGGCAGGAGGCCACTCCCACGGCGACGCCTGCTCATTTTAAATTGTAATTACAATTTATTATTGTCTCTGTGCCGCCTTCATCGCGAACGACGCCATTTTATCGAACCATGTTACGTGCACGTAGAGAACTTCAGTTTAATTCAACTTTAAAGCTAAAACTCCGATTTGTAACGTAAGGCTAAGATTTAAAGTCCTTTCATTATGTAACCACAGTCAGGTAGAGGTAACAACAGTTCTCTTAATTGTTATATAAATTTAATACAAAAATTATATCCAGGGTACCTACTAAAGATTACCTATATATTTAAAAATCAATAGCACAATAGCCTCAAACATGCCTGTTAGTGACAAGGAAGAAGTAGAACATATCAAGGTGATATCAAATTCTCACTGAATGGCAATATGGGGACTTTATTCTATGTCATTTAATACAGGATAATTATTATTTCTTAAAATTTGAGACGTCTTTTTATCATGTATAAAATATGTTACTTGATTTTATACATACCTATAATAAAACCTGCAAGTTACATTGATGTTTTCAAAATGTAAATTAGAGAAGCGTGAAACGCTTGTTATACTTTAAGATTCTACACCCGGTTCGATACGATCAACTTAAATGACATTTGAAGTTCACGAAAAGTCAGCTCCAAATCACCCCGGACACTTCGTCGTAATGGAAATAAACTTCCCGGATTTGATTCTAGCATAAAGATGAGCTGTCACTAAGGTTTTTTATTTTCCAAAATCCTTCAAAACCACTTTCATATTTAAAAAAAAACTTCTGATGTCGAAAATAATTTTTAAAATGGAGTAATTTACTAATTTTATTGTTGTTATCACAATATAAAATCCCGATAATTCATAAGCCATTAGTTTTTTAATAATTAAGTATTAAGTAGCTAATATAGATCCATTAAAATAATTGTCATTGAAGTAGAAATTGGTAATTCCTAAATCTATTTTAACGCGCTACACATAGCGAAGTATTTCCATGTAATCTTCGTCGTGTTACTAAATTCATTTACAAATACTATTACAACATCTCGCGCGAAATTGCAAATGAAGAGACCGTCTCTGCCCCTCAATGCAGGGCGTCGTTAAATCGAATTGTATTAGCAGCAAGAGGCCCCAAGATTAAGAACGAAGTTCATCTCTGTCTTGTCTAATGTCGTTCAGTGCCGGCTGTCCTGTTATCCTTGTCCATTAACTTGTAGTTTGATAATTTGTTTGTTAGGGTCTGCAGATGAACATTTTCACTTACAAAATCCTAATTAATCCTTAGGACCAATGTCAACTTTGATTTGCGGTTATAGAGAATGTCGCCGGTTATTATAGGGAGTTACATAAAGAAATAAGCTTGAGGCGGGGGGGGGGGGGGGGATTAGGAAATTTTACGTTGGGGTTTACATTGATGTCTTAAATATTCACGTAATATTGAGGTGAACCCTGAATGTAACAATTCCAGGATTGCGATGTAATGCAAATCTCCACTCGGCCTTCATAAGAAGGGTTAAGTTGTTGTCGCAGTGGAGTGCCAGCAATTGTGCTCAAATGGCTTTCCTGCCCCTTTAATTGAATGAATAAAGATTAGTTTCCTTTTTCTTGGTTCCACATTTTGGATTGTTATTTTTCAGCACTTTTTACTGTGTAATGCGAAGTAAGTAGTTTATTTTCTTTTATTACGGCTTCTTCAGACCGCTTACACTAAGTACATACCTACTAAAAATTGTATCATATTCAATTAATCCACCCTAAACCACCATATTCACTGTGATGATTTGAGCAATAATTGGTGTAAAATTGTGGTAAAATTTCCCATTTTCATTGTAAAAGCGAACCTATAACGATTTAGAAGCAGCCACTTGTGACTGCTGCCTGCTCGTTTGCTACTCTATAATAAAAAAAATGTACTACATATTTTATAGATAGAAAAAATGTACAACTAAAATAGTACAAATATTTTGCAAATTAAAAGTAATAAATCTTACCGCACATTGGAATTTGCGTCGAATATGTACGAACGTGTAGAGAGCGAACAATAAAACGGAGACTCCGCGTCATCCCGTTAACACGGGAAGACAATAAACAAGGCCGTACATCACGCAACAACATAGCTCAAAGTTATTTAATTATCGTAAGGAAAAACTAATCCGTGGAGCAGACAGCGGGAATACGTCGCACTCGGCAGGTGCGTGGCCTCCGGACGCGCACGCAGCGTAGGTGCTGCTCTACAGGCGGCTCCAAAAGGGTTTCAAAATGTTGACGTTGTGTTCTACTTCCACTGATCAATTTTTATATATATCTCTCCTTCTACACATGTACAAGAAACGAGTCTTAAATCGGTCTTATCACGATTATTTGCTTCCAAATTTCCCAATATGTACTTAGTTAATTTCAGAATATCTGAATACATATTATGTTACAGTTTTTGTATGTATAATATACGTAAAGCACTTAAGTAAAAACTTGCTTCTTAGCCTAGTTTAGTTTATATGGTATCGTTAATTATAAGTGTAGCAAAAATATTAATTAACGATGTACATGTTGTTAATTGCATTAAAATAACCCATAATAAAATGTATATTTAAATTTATTATGTATTTTAATTGATTTACCATATTGTAGTAGCAGTGTGACAGTTAAGAAGCAGCCTGTACCAAAGGGTCATACTTCAATAAAGACTAAACTAAAGGCGGCACGGGGCTGTCTCGCGCGACAATATTTATGCCCGCAATATTAACTCCGATGCGACAAGTATTAACTGGAAAACGTTTCTTAAGAGAGCGTTAACCACACACCTACGTTACACATACCTACATATATCATGTTATTGTCTAAGCCTTCTACTGTTTATATAAACGAGAATGTATAGAACTGTATTGCTTTTTGACGGTGATTTATTTTTAGAGATTCTTAAAAGGTTTGAAGTATCCTTCAAACCATATATCTATATAAGTACTATATTGTATGTATATTTGTTGTTTTGTTTTATTATGTTTATGAGCTGTCCGGTTATCATAACACAGCCATTAAATTGCCTAATTTGGGATCTGACAGCGTGAAATTGTCCCCAGTCATTTATTTATTTATAATCATTTCAACAACCTGTAGCCTGCAATGAAATTGTCAGCAGTAGGTACAAAATCGAAACTACAAAAAGTATCGAATTCAACCAAGAATAATCTGACTTTGAATCGAATAGCAGCGTAATGATGGTAGCATAGAATGTAACAATTACATACCTCCATATTTTTTAAATCGTTTTTTATTGCGGTTGCGTATGTAACTGGAGGCGAAACCGTGATCTGAAAATATCTCCAATAAGGGGCCAGCGATTGAACGGTGTCCGAAGTCGACAAGGGAGGGCCCGCATCATTGCGTCCAGCCGCCCGGGGCAAATATAAAAATCATTCATATGGACAAAATAAAATTGCATCCCAAATAACCCGGTGCTCATCGGCCGAAAATCTATTAGCAATAAATATGAAGTTTTCCGATTTAACAGGATTTAAAACAGCGCCCAAGTGTCGGAGAATTGCAATAGAACGTAAAGTTCTTATGACTTTCCTTGTTTAAGACGTTGTAGTTTCATTGCGACTGTTATTTCAGATCAGCCATTTTGCTAATTTTCTCCAGTAATTTATATTACGCAGAGATTTAGTGATATATATGCATGTGGTACCTACCAATACACTCAAACGATCTATGAAGTAATTAAACGGGAAACACTAGAGGCTGTTGAATGGGTGACCGGTATACTTTGTTTGGGTTTTATTTATTTATTTATATGGTTTATCCTGAAGTGAAGTAAGAACCGATCAGGCAGTGAAACAGCTTCATGGTGGCGAGAGGAGGGAATATTCAGGAATGTTGGAATGTAGGAGTCAGTGCCCAACAGGGGATTACATTTACGAAATATAAAAAAGGTACAAAATTATTTCTGTTATTTCAGTGTAATTTAATATGTTAACTAAGCTTTACCACCTTGTTTGTCAACTTTTTGAAATGAAAATGCATCAATTATGTTTTCAAATAATTTAGGACTATTGTCTATGACACATTTTATTATATGTACTACTTTTGAATCATAGATGAAATACAAGTTGGTGAAAAGTTGGTGAAAAAAGTTGGTGAAAGCGCCGATGGGGACCGCCACCCGTCACGATTCGGCGGATCGAGGAGTGGAGAGTGCCAAATAGGCAGGTGGAATGTCAGGGGGGGAATTGGTGAGAAGATCAATGAAATGGTTGGCGTAATGGGTGAGAGACGCCTGGAT
>DWGJ01001273.1:0-21026 GCA_018246895.1 Aspitha aspitha aspitha
ACATCACGCTATAACCAATAGGAGTGGAGTAGCAATGACAAATGTTGCAAAAACGAGAAAAAATTGTTTTCCACGCGGGCGAAGCACAACTAGTGTTTTATAAACTAGTACAATAAAAATAAATAAAAGTAAGTTGAATACAGGTTTAGTTAACTCACTGGTAGTGGTATATAGATGATGTTTGCAATCACATCAGCGTCTGTTTACATAGCGCTGAATATTTCACGAACATGTCTGTACCGGTCGGTAATGCATGAAACATGTTCGCTATTCAAATGAATACATGGGATTAATACAGTCCAGCAATTGATTGGAGCGGGTTTAGTTAAACCTACTCTTAGTTAGTTTACTTTAATCATTGCTACATTATTGTCACGCCAGATCCCTAACGGGGTAGGCAGAAAGCAGCGAGTGCCAAAAATCTCTGTCCTTACAAACCTGCTATATTGTTATTATCATATTTTTCACGATACTAGGTTCGGCTTCGAGCCTATCGCCCACAGGCGTAGACAGACTTAGGATTTACTGGTCAGGGTAAAAAATAAGTTAAGAACTATTTTTCTAAAACTTGTGTATAATGTAGACGAAGCTCACAGGTTTATGACGACAGTGATATTAGGCACTCGATTCTGTCTGCCTACCCCGTCAGGGACCTGGCGTGATGATATTATAAAATAAAGTAACAACAGACGCTCCTGACTGACCTTTCCATATAAATTCCCTGTTACAGTTGGTTACTGACCCGTGTCTAACTGATACTCTACCCCAGGAATAGGAGAATAAGGAAAAATTGTAAAAAATAATAATAATGTGTGTACTGGACGAATGTATGAAAATTTACGAAACATGCTGTTCAGAATCAAGAAGAATAAGTTTCACTTTAAATTATTAAAAGTATATATATTTTTATGTTTTTCTGAATGTCAATAATATGTATATGTCAAACAAAGAGTGAACCAGCAGTTCCTGTTTTACTGAATATATTTATTGAAAATCAGTTAAATCAAAATAATTAAGGTATCCTTGGCCCAGCCTAAACATATGCTTTATATACATTTCAGTAATTTTTTAATAAAGATAGTTGACTTAAATAGATCGACGGGGAACTTGGAAGCGCATCAGTGCAGTTTATATATTATCCTATCTCATTCTGATACTGCATTTGCAGCATCTGCTATGCACAAAGCAAAAGCAATCGATCAAAGTCTACGTGAGTATCAATCGCCCTCTGACCTACTTAATAGATAGGGTTACTGTTTTAAACGCTTGTGGCCCCGATGCGGTTGCACATCGCAAACAGTTTGCAAGGTTGAGCAACACTGGGTGCGGTTGGGACGTGGATGACTAGTAACGGATTTTTTTTACTTGAAGATTATAGTAGTAAAGTTTGAAGGTGGTAGAACCTGTATACGGTCCGCCCGGGGACGTACCACTGTCACACCTATTTCTGCCGTGAAGCAGCTGTCTTACAACATTCTGTGTTTCGGTCTGAAGGGTGTGGATGCCGGTCCACGTGTATACCAGAGGCGACCTTAGTCCTCAAGAGTGGTCCATATGGAGTGGTATGGAGAGAGTCTATAGGCGGCAGCGGCCACTTGTGACTTTTGCCTGCTCGTTTGCTACTCTATCCTAATAAAAACACAACTACCATCACACGCAACCATTTCTAACGCTAAACGGTTATTAAAATAATTTGTTTCCCTCTAAAAGGGTGGGTATGCTAGCGGTGCCTGAAACTTGCCGATAATTATAATATAGTCTCGAGCTGTTTTATGCGTCGATCAATCACCGTTGCTGGGGTAACGGATAAAACTACCCGTCTCTGACCCAGTTAGGGGAAATTTAAAGCGTTTTATTGTCTTTGCCTTTGACTGGCCTCGTGGTGGAGCGGTTAGAGACCCTGACTGCAAAACCGGAGCTCGTGGCTCCGATTCTCATCCAGGACAAACATTTGTGTGATGAGCACATTTGTTTGTTCTGTGTCTGGTCGTAATAAAAGTATCTATATAAGTACTATATCGTATGTATGTTTATCAGCTGTCCGGTCATCATGACACAGGCATTAAATTGCCTAATTTGGGATCATACAGCCGTGTGTGTAATTGTCCCCAGTTAATTATTTATTTAATTTGCAGGCCACAAATATCGATTTAATTTACAATTTACTGAAATGAGCATGTTTGTAAAATAGAAAAAAATATTAGTTGCTTTTGGGGTGATTGAACAACCTTCTATAGCTAAAGAAGTGGGTTTTAACTATTCTAAAGTAACTAAACTAATAAACTATTAGTTATGCTTGAAGATCTCATGTGCGTTGACGATTCCGTTTAGTAATAGAAAGTTTGAGTAACAAATCGTATATTGTACTTTTGTATTTAAAAATAACTGTTCGTTTTTACGAGTAACTGGGCATTGCCAATTTTCCGGGACTAGAATTTAATAATGGTTTTGTAACTACGCCGGGCCGCAGTTACGGCCATCGGATGGAAGACCATTTTACGTTTGCGGCGCAAAATTAATTAGTTCAGGATTCCGTAGTTACTTCGAGGAAAATTAGCCTCCAAATAATGTTAATTAAATTTCCTTCTCGCCCTTTCAATGGCATTCAGTGTTGGATTTATTTTTGTTATTATTGTTATTAGACTTCAAAAATGAACAATATCGTCCTACTATTTTAATACTGTAATTATAAATAACGATTGGCTTCGTGGTCGAGTGGTTAGAGACCCTGACTGCAAACCGGAGGTCATGGGTTCGATTCACACCCAGAGCAAACATTTGTGTGATGAGCATTTCTGTGTCTGGGTGTAAAAGGTAGGTACCACCGTCACACCTGTTTCTATAGTGAAATAATTATTACAACAGTTTTTATTTCAGTCTCAGTCTTCAAGAGTAGGATCTTGTGACCGTCCTCTCATTGCCCAGCGGTGAGACATAAAAAGGGTTGCATGTACCTACCTATAATTTTATTTTACGCCTTCATCTTTTAAAATAACACCTTTAAAGGTCAACGGACTCTGAAACGAAGTGAGGTAAAAGCGGGAATTTCTACAATTATACATACATCGTTGTTGTTAAGTTAAACAGATATAAGATGTGAAATACTTTGTCCTTGTTTAGTCTGAGAGCTTGCAGTGAAAGTTTACTTGAGTGTGTACTTTGCGACAGCCGCGTCAATTCCTTTAGGACCTATGAGCGTTTGCTTTGATGTTTCGCTAAGGAATTCTAATATCAGTATTTACTCGAGAAACTCTCTTAAAAGTTATATGTAAATATGTATATTTTTATCGCACAACACACATGTTTTAACGTTAATAGCAAAAAATATTTTTTGTCACTCCGTACGTGACTGTCACAAATTAAGTTGTGTAATGTTAGTTATGCATTTACGTATATTTCTTATGAGGGTCTGCCTACCCTAAGGCTAAGGATTGAGGCCGTAATAAACTTTATGCCTAGCAACAGGAATGCGGGAATAGGACTTAGGAACATTAGCCTAATAAGTATATCTTAATAACGTCAGTTAGTACTAGTTAGTAGCTACGCTATTTGAGCTGACATCACAGATCCGTGGGTACTCTTGAGGGCCAAAATGGCCGCCTTTAGTATACCTACACGTGGACGCATTTACACTGTTGACATCTAACCACATATTGTTTTATTAGCAAAGTTTCACGATAGAACCAGGCGAACAGAACTTAACATTTTGTAATTATAAAAAAATTATAGGTAAGTGTAACTGTAACGGGCTCTCAGACTATACTCATAGTTTCCTATAAATGAACTATATCTTCGAAAGTTTTAATATGTGGATACATCGTAAAACATATAGTGTAACTTACCGTTAAATTGGGTTTGTTTGCAACAAAAACCAAGTTTGCATTCGAAAGAACTTAAGCGATATTTTTTGTTTACTGCTTTAGTTCTAGTGCCGAGGTTAATTTAAACTTAAACTTTGAATATACGATTAAAACGAAGTTCGGTAAAAATATTGGAATTTTTAACATAAAATTACAAGTTTTATAACGATTTATCAACTTTGTTTATAATACTCTACGGCCAGGGGAATAGAAGTCGCGTTAAGGTTACTTTTAAGTGTAGTAAAGATGTGCAACATCAAGAAGCAGTAGTCTAGAAGTATCATCCTGATTCGCAATTTGGTACAGCATGTGATATAGTAACCAGACGGACTGAGTAGTGGACCAAGAAAGGGGTTGAACGAAAAAATTGAAAAATTTTGACAAAAAAAATTCAGTTGTACACATTTTTACGGAATTTTCCTGTTGATATAGTGGTTATAGGTTCTAACTGCAAAAAAATTGTAACTGAACTAAAAAAAAATCTTGGCACGGACGACGCATGCGTTCTTCACTTCTATAATATGCCTACCACATAATTAGTTAATACACTATCGACTTTTCAACTAGAAACTCCTTCAATCGTGACGTCAATCTGGGTCATTCCGAAACGGGTCGCTCCCTCGAGATTGGTTCAGTCTTACGTAAAGTCAACACGACGCTGCTAGTGTATGAATTTTGTATGGCCGTTGTCTACGTACATACATACGTACGTCGCAGGATGTTTGTAGAACGGCCCAGACGTTGTTTTACAATAGTGAAGTGTGGAAGCGTTTGATTTTTAATCTCCCGGGCCCTGTAACCGATTTTGTGACAGCTTTTGTAGAAGCTCAGAACTGGAGGAATCGTATTTTAATTTATTATCACTCTATGAGCATGCGTGGACGTCGATCTCCAGTGATAATTGGGAACAATTTAACATACGGCTATCAGAAAAGTTAGGCAATTAAATGCCTCGTATGTAACCAATGTTAAGTTATGGTAACCGGAAAGCTGATACACACGCATATAGATACCTAGTACATACAATATAATACTTATACAGATATATTCTTTTATTACACCCAGACACAGAACAAACAAATGTGCTCATCACACAAACGTAGGGACTGGGTGGGAATCGAAACCATGATTTCCGGTTTAGCAGTCAGGATCTCTAACTACTAGACTATGAAGTCAGTCGACAAGCCTTTAATTATAAATTTTAAATATTTCGTCTCCTATATAGAACGGCGCGGTCTCAATTCTTAGTAACTTTCTCTATTGGCCTCTTTAGGATGGAAAGACTAATAAAGAATACAAAAAATAATAATTGAGGTTATAATTAATCGCGAGAGAAAAAAAATACTACGTAACTTTTTTATATAAAAAAAATCTCACCTTAATATCGAAACCAAAACGTGCTTAAAGAAGGTCAGATTTGAGTCACTCTAATAAACAACGCGCTCACTGTTTGAATTTGTACTGTATTATTTGCATACTGTTGTTATCTATGCTATGTCAAAGCGAAAACTCCCGCTTGCAAATACAGATGCCAAAGCGAAATGAATTGCGGACCGCGAATGGGCTATATCTTCTGTATTAGCTTTGTTACTGCTCTATATAAGCTTGTTATGGGCTGTAAAACACCACTGCTTCACTATTTATGTTCCTAAGAATAAACCGGAATACTTTTGCAAAGCCAGGTTTCATTTGATAGTAAAAAATCAATGTGTTACTTAAAAAAAATTCCGATAATTTTTTTACTAATTGTTCTCATATACAGTCACGCTTATATTTCATAAGGGTAGGTAGGGTTGACAACGGCTAATATCTTCATTAACTTCGACTTACATAACCATCTCAAAGTACCACTCCAGTTTAAAACGAAATAAAAAATTCCTTATTCATTTTATCATCATCAAATAATAGCCATCAAAATTTGCAACTGAACGACCCTTAAGCTAGAAACAACAGTCTGAGGTTACAACTAGTAATCTAAAAGCTGACCTCAGGTACGGTCAACGTCTATTTAAGGTTTGTGTGAGGTTCACATAGTTAGCCGCTTTTGATGAACACTGCAATTGGGCTCAAGCATGCAGTATGTCGTAATAACAATTAGGAATCTTGTATAAAATAAAATAAACAAACAAAAATTGTTCTCATTTCCACAGTTACACTAAATATGACTCACCTAGCCTCGTGGTGGAGTCGTTAGAGACCCCAACTACTACACGGGGGATGGTGGGTTTGATTCTCACGCAGGACAAACATTTGTGTTATGAGCATATTTGTTTGTTGTATGTCTGGGTGCAATAAAAACATCTATTTAATATTATATCGTATGTATATTATGTATATATCAGGTATCCGGTTACCATAACACAGGCATTTAATTGCCTAATTTGGAATCAGATAATCACTATTTTTATAATTATATCAGTCAAAAATATAGGTAGGTATAAGTATACAAATAGTATATAAGTATACAAATAATTTAAAGTTAAAAATGCAGTGTCGTTTACAACTATTAAAATGTACTAAAATAAAAACATTTTATAGAAGCCAGTATCGGGAAATTTATCTAACGCTGCGCGCTGCGTTCTCTATAAATCTTCCGCGAAGCGATTGCGCTCGATACAACACTCACTAGTTGTGCAACTACACGCTTTTAGATTGAAAATTTCTATTCGATGCCCCGGAATGGGGAAGTATCTGAGCGCGACCGAAATGGGCTTTCGATGAGATTCCCCTCACTTTGAACGGACAAACATATTCATTTATCTCTTACAATCATAGTACATATTAAGTATATCCATACTAAAATTATATAAAGGAAAATTTTTTATTTTTCTTTACACACATATGTAACGAATTGGCCCAAAAAGTAATGGACCAATTTCAGAAATTCTTTCATCATTTGAATGCTATATTATTACTGATCAATATAGGCTACGTAATATTGTGAGCTTGTAAGTAATAGAAGCAGAGCAGCAATGAAAAAAGGTTGTCAAAACGGGAATAATTTATATGGCAAGACAACGTTTGCGGAGTCGGCTAGTTACTCTATACATAAAATGTTTATTAAATTACACAATTCCGTCAAAAAAGGGCAAAAAATATGTTTAACACATATAAAACACGAGATGTATTATGTAGATACACAGACTCCCAGAGCTTTGCAAATAGAACGCAACATGCGAGAATCGAGATATTTACATATTTTCACAAAGACTCCTATAAAATTGCTATACCACGCCAGATCCCTAATGGCGTAGGCAGACAACACTGAGCGCCAAATATTTCTTTTCCTACAATGTAGTATGATTTATCACTTCATTTGCTTGGTAATAGAGAGATATGGTTTACAACTTATCTACCTATCTATTGAGTACGGGAACATGTTGAAACATGTCCATTAGCGACATATGTCATTAATAGTAATGGACATGATTTGTCATGTTGCGTTACATGCTTGAACGTACAGATAATCTACGCATAATCCAAATGGCTGCTCAAGAAATTCTTAAACAAAGATTGATCCCTTCCTTGAAAAGAGCAATAAAAAAATATATAATATACAATCGACTTTTTCATTCATAGCAACTAATTTAAATAACTAGGTATATTTTTTATTGATGTATGGGTAGATGATATGAAGCAGAAAGGATGAGAAGGTATAACATGTCTACCACGCTGGCCAAATGCGGATTTTCAGACTTCCCTCATCTTGAAGAACATAATGAAGAACTCAAAAAAGTATTTTGAATTTTGTTTCTTCACGCTGTTCTCCGTCTTCGTTATAAGCAGTGATAGTTTAATTTTTTGTAACGTCAACTAAACCAAACTTTATCCAGCAAACCCCACTGGACTAGCAAGGTGAAGTAATCCTTGCCTCCGCGACTTTGAGATGTATGCTCACCCAGCATTGAAACCTAAACAGGGTGGATGTCATCTGATTGAAACTGTAATCTTTTTGAGGTTATACTACAAAGAAAAGCTATAACCGCAAAACATGTCCAACTGTTCAAGTAAAAAACAAAGCAATACCGTGAGTATTAGTTCTGAAGAAAACTAATTTTCGTCTGTACAAAACCTTTCAATAAAACAGAGATGGTTTTAATTAAATATCCAAAACCGGGTCTCTGCTTTCGATATGCGAAGAATTTCTATTAAACGTTCAAGGCTGAATTTTACAAGAAAATAATAACCTATAATAATTTCATATCTCCTTTTTTCTTTTAGTTGCCAATAATCTTTTATAAGTTTTTTGACGTGAAATATATATAACTTTAGGGTAAGGTTGGTTGAATGCCGTGACGGCATAAGATATGACGCCCCTCTTCGCAATGTCTATCATGTAAAAAGCATTATACTCTTAATGAACTTTTTTAGTCAAGTTACTTTTGCTAAATGTTGTGAATAGTCGTGACTGTACGTTGTAAAGGCATTTTTAAATCCCCTAAACTGAAATATTTAGTTCAATCTGAGATGTCAATCGTTGAATAAGTTCAACGCGGTCAACTAAACCACTCGTGAAAAATGTTTAAAACAATCGAACACTTTAGAGGGAACAGTTAGCATTTGGTCGGGGTTAATATTCAACAAGCTTTCCTTTTGTTAATTTAACTCCTAGTTAATAAACATTAAATTAGGTTAAATTACGCTAATTAATCAGTCGCTACGACCGCTCCCTTATCGTGATAACAAATGCTACCTAACTCATTTAAATATTGTTAATCTCTTCGGTGCGAGATTAAAATATGAAATGTCGATAAATCGTCTTCTATCTATAATAAAATTTTATTTTCGAATTCAGTTTAAACTTTAAAAGATTACTAATTTTTTTATTTTACCTATAGTTGTTACCTATGTACCTATAGTCGTTACTTTTTCTTCACTAGTCAATTTTGATTGGATTCAATTCTATTTTCTAAAGTATCATTCACTAACATGCTGTAGTAGTTTCAAACAAGTCGATACTAGCAATTAGCAAATCTGTTACCGCGTGGCACTCGCAAATCGAAGCGAGAACGGAATTGTGGTCGTAAATTATCGCGGATATTGGGAGCGGATGCAAAGAATGTTCTCGAAATTTTTATTTTATAAAGTATTCGTTGGATACCAGTTTACGCTAGATATTTCATATTACATAATTCAAATTCAATTTTTTTATTTGCTGGATTTAGGTATTAGGTGTTACAAACAAAAAAAACTTAGCCACTAAATCCTGCCCAACAAGGCGTACAAAACATCATAATCAAATACATAAGTCATCAAATGATTAAATTATTGCCATCATGACTTTAGAATGTTTTTACAGAAAGTTGTTTACAGGATAACGTTAATTATAAAGTTAATAACATACAAAATGATAAATGCAGATGTCACACATACGTACCGTCACGCCAGGTCCTTAACGGGATAGGCAGAAAGCACCGAGGGCGAAATATCTCTGTCCTTACAAACCTGTGCTTCGTCAACATACTCTTCATCACTTCATCACTCTCTTCATGCACACGCCGGTTTCGGCGGCTCTTGACTCCCCCATCAGTCAATGTCGGACCTATTTGGGCGAGATAGGACAGTCTTGGTCTCCCTTGGCAGCTACGTACATCAACACTCGCATTGTATATCTGTCGTCATTCTTTCATTTCATATTATATTACCCAAAATGAAAAAAAAATCATTTATTAGTTTCGTATAAACTGAAAAATCAAAACGTTAACGGAGATTTCCATAACATGATGTAAGCAGCGTATATAATGTCTACCAAGCCCTTATAGGGCAGCGTGAGTACCAATGATCTTAACTGTGCCTAATTCTATGTTAGTCGAATATATAAATTAATTGTAATTGTGGATATGCCTTTATTCTTAGTCTTAGCCTTTGCATGTCAACATTCGACTAATTCAATTCTTCGTTGAACTTTGTTAATACATTCCTTTAATCAAACTCGAGGGGTCCTTAATTTCGTTATAGTCAAAATTATTTCAATGGGTGTTTGATTAACTTGAACTTCACAACAGTTTGCAATAGTTAGAAATTCGTAACGATTGTCGAAATCTGTTTCCGCGTCAAGCTCTCGCAAATGTTAGTAGAATCGATAATCTCGTAGTAACTTGTCGCGCACATTACGAGCACGTGTAGCGAACAGTCCGCTGTTTTTATTACATGTATTGAAACTACATTTCACAGGTTTAGCAATTAAAACAACTATACTGCATTGACCGTTTAACTGTAGCGAATGTGCCTACATATACGAGTATTATCGACAACTGTTAACGACTATATTATTACTATATTCGACTGGCCTCTTGGTCGAGTGGTTAGAGACCCTGACTGCCAAACCGGAGGGTGGGTTCGATTCCCACCCAGGACAAACATTTGTGTGATGAGCAAATTCGTTGGTTCTGTGTCTGGACGTAATAAAAATATCTATATAAGTACTATATCGTATGTATGTTTATCAGCTGTCCAGTGACTATAATACAGGCATTAAATTGCCTAATTTGGGATCAGACAGCCGTGTGTGGAATTGTCCCCAGTTATTTATTTATTTGTGTGATGCGCACATTTGTTCTTTCTTTGTCTGTGCCTATTAAAAATATCTACATATATAAGCGTTACACATGTGTTCAGAGCAGTTTTCAAAAGTGGATCTCTAAACGAGTTGATGTAACATTTATTAATAACGTACCATACAATTAGTTTTTCCAATTTAAAACTATTATTTTTAATCTGTATACACAACAGAGTAAATACATACAATAAGCTTATCGTTCCGAGAACTCGATAATATAATGATATCATTATGTAGACAATGCAAACACCATTATCGGATACACTCGTTTGTAAATGGATGTAATTCTTTTAACTTTTTTTTTGTAATTATATAGAAATTGTATGTACTGACATGAATATAGCAAGAGCTATAGTAGGTCCGTATATCTGTATGTTCAAAATCACTGGACCGACAATGTAGAATTTGAGTTTGAAGATAGCTGGGACTATTCGAATTACTGAAACATTGTTGACTGGCTTTTGGTGTAGATACAGACGCTGAGTGCTAAACTGGATCGTGGGTTCAATTCCCACTCGGAACAAACACACAAAGCTTGTGATAGACATATAAACATATATACGGTTTGTAGTTTTTTAAAATTCATCAGTTTATTAACACGAAAAAAGTAACAGATGCAGACCAAATAGGGCGGCATAAACTTACTGCTTACTTCCCTGAGAAATATCTTCCAGCAGACCGGCAAACATTTCTCCTGGTTTTCATTAACTTATTCCACTGGCCTCGTGGTCGAGTGATTAGATACTCAAACCAAACCGCTCGTGGATTCGATTCCCACTCACGACAAACATTTGTGTGATGAGCAAATATGTTCTTAGTCTAGCAATATTATCACCTAGTAGCGGTTACGCCTTCTCCCTCGTGAGCTCATCGCGTAATCTCGAAGGTGACGGACCGGTCCGATGGCAAGCAACCGTTGGCCCGTCCGTTATAGAACAGGTCCGGCAATTAGGATCAGCTGCTCGCGCCCAGCACCGCACCGGTCCGACCTGGTCGGCTATCGATCGAATCCAGCTGTGGAACATCGGCCGTTACGTTAAAGTTATTGGGATCCTTCCAAAATCGACATTTATCACCGGTCTATACAGACAAGCTGACCGTTGGCCTATGGGTTACAACTTGATGCCAAACTAGACAGCGCCTATACTATTGTGACCAGACAGGTGATAAACTTACAATATAACAACTATATTGATATTTTTATAACAAGCAAACAGAACAAACAAATGTGCTCATTACACAACTGACTCTGACGTTTAACGTTTTATTAATTACATTATGTATGTATATTTATATATCTGTATATATATCTATGTATAATATGTGTATGTTTACAGTACACACTAAATTTGTTTTCGATATGCCCTTTCCATTCCTAGGTCTGCTTGAAATTATCTCTATAGGAGATAAGCAGTACCTAAGTACAAATTTTCATATGCTTGCTTTTATAAAATATCCTGTGTACTGAATTATTAAATAAATAAATAAATAACTCTCGTTGCTATCTCGAGTTTCGCATACAACGAGGGATGTGTTCTCACTAGGTGACGTGTGCGATATTTCTTATAATACGAGTATAATAATAAAACACACCATCGTCATAATGATACATGATAATACATAGATTTAATAACAGTATTGCTAAAGATTTCTGATATTGTTTATGTTGGAATCGCGCTAAACGTATTACTTGGATCTCATACCTTTTACGGTGGAAGAACTGGTTCTTTGACAAGTATTGCTTTTATGGGATAAGTTTATTTTTAAACATTTCGCTTATATTAACATGCTTTGTAGAACATCTTAGCGGTACCTAAAAGTCGTATGTATGTAACAAGGAACATAATTGAACAAACATACTTTAAGGTCACTTGTTTTGTTATAATAATTTATAACTTACATCTTAACTTGATGGGACATGCAGAGTACATCAGAAGTAGTAACCAGGATCACATGATAGATAAGCGTTAACCTTTTAAATGAAGTCTACTTACAACAAAATTTGTGCTGGCTTGATCACCTTCCGTATACGCTGTAGCGAATACTGTACAAAGGAAAGGACAAAATTTACAAGCCGATAAAAATACTTGAACGCAACTATTGAAAAATCTCATCGACCAACCAAATAATTTATGTTATATTAAATTCACAGTAGCAAGGCTATGTAAGCGAAAGTTACTTTATTAGCTTTCATAGCCAGGCTAATGAATCAGATCTACAGTGGCTTAAATAGAAGTTTGATGGATGGAAGTTCTATGGATTATAATAAGTACATACCGACCTGCTCATTTCGCTAATATGTATAAAACAACGTAGGTACCTCAAAATTGTTTTTTGCGATTAAATTAAATTTTATAATTTGGTATTTTTTAAGCAATATAGCATATATAATAAAACAGTATTAATCAAAAATACACACGTAGCACTAACCTTAATAACACTAAAACACTTGATTAATTTTTTAAATTTAAATATTGTACCTGTAATACACTTCATATTCATATATAAAAATAGGAATTAATAATAAGTGTTTATTAACTTACTTGTCAGTGATATCAAACTTCGAAACAGAAGCATAGTGCCGAAGTAGGTACTATCAGGTCACTAGCACCGGACGGTATAAGTCCAATATGTACATTAATTTGCCTTGTAATAAAAGATAATAGCTTGTTTACATTATTGAGACCGTGAAAACATAAAGTAGTGGAAGTGTTATATATAGATTA
This sequence comes from Aspitha aspitha aspitha, assembly GCA_018246895.1. Lineage (NCBI taxonomy): Eukaryota > Metazoa > Arthropoda > Insecta > Lepidoptera > Hesperiidae > Aspitha > Aspitha aspitha. Next base: position 13,146 of record DWGJ01001273.1, read on the forward strand.
TATTTAGAACTAGCTTTTGTCGACTTCGTGACATAGTGACATGGGGCAGCATTTGAATTTTTTTAGGATACTTAATTGCAAATTAATATTGTTTATTAAAACACCTTAGCAAATAATGTATTATTTTAGAACTATAGAAGAAAGAAATATAGAAAAGGTTATTATAATGAGTCAACCTTAAAGCTGCTTTTATGCTGTCGCGGACTTTATTTTAGAACTTTTAAAGGGAAACAATTTTGTAATACACGATTTTTGCCTAACTTTACGCAGCTCACGCATGGAAAATTTTAAAAAATAAAATATTTTTTTTCGATTTTTGCAACATTTTACATTTCCACTCCACTTCTATTAGTCATACTGTGATGCTAGATAGCCTATAGCCTTCATCAATTAATGGACTATTCAACACAAAAAAAATTCAATTCGAACCATTAGTTCCTGAGATTAGCGCGTTCTACCAAACAAATTCTTCAGCTTTATAATATTAGTATAGGTAATATTTAAATTATATTAATGACCTTAGCCTTAGCTCTTATGACGTATAAATTTCTAAGCATTACATAATTGTACGGAGACAACATAACCAATCGCGCCTTTCACTATTATGGCTGGGAATGGAACTTCTGTACAGTTAGGTTTCCTAACTACTGGATAACGATAGCCTGGCGAATGTAAAGGTTATCGAGTGTTTACGTTTACTGTTAAGGTTGAAATACGACAATTATCAGACCATTGGCACTTATACAGTTTTTTAGGTATGCAAATGATCAGATACATAACAATCCCACATTTGAAGATTTGGAAATCACGCGAGAACACAATTATTAGATTACAATTGACAGGGTGTTTTATTGATTTTATATCGAAGAAGGAATGAATATACAAAATGTAAAATATGCACCGATCAGTTCAGTGTGTGGATATGTGTTTATTAAATATAAATTCTATTTTGCGTCATAAATTAACCTATCAATACGATACTTGCATAAATAATTTCTTCCGCCAACAGAGAAATGCCAATCGTCCAATCTAAGTGGATATCAACATAACCTATATTTTCATTATTATTACTATACCATCACGCCAGGTCCCAGGGGTACAAAGAAGGTACCGTGTGCCGAATGTTTCTACCCTTACAGGGCGGACGTGTTCCTTCATCATTCATCATTCTTTTCGTACATACACGCCGATTATCTTTAGTAGACGATGCTAATACACATTTACAGGAATTTGAAATGAAAACAGGAAATTTGTCCAATAGCATTCAAGTTTATAAAGTTTATTTATTATTAATACTTTTCATGTCTTTATTATTTTAGCAATAAAATAATAATTGTTCTGATTGTTTAAGTAATGTTCAGCAATATGTTTACTGGTGAAGACGTAACCTACCGCGTAGATGTTCATCGCCAAAAACCAAAATGAAGCGTCCATCATGGTATGATACGGTTACGATGATGATCATGTTATATATACGAGGATCCCCTTGATGCGGTGTGATGTACAAAGAACGATTTCTTGTGTCTTATCAGGCAGTCTTCAGATATATGGCGGATTGATTGGTGTACCAAACAAACTGACCATTAAGCAACCGAGAAGTAATATACTCGCGAGTCTTGACCTGTCAATCAGAATCATATACTTTAGTAACTTTCATCGTTAAGTAGGTGGAGTACCGTTTTCGTTTTTTTATAGCATAATCTGTATAATAATGATAGCCTCGAATATCAGGTGTGTTAGCTTACCACAAAAGCAGGACACAGCAAATTAAACCACTCGAAATAAACTGTACCACATATGTATGTGCAAATATATTGTACGCAATATCGTTGTTAAATGAGATAAAGAGAATAACACACATATATTTGAAGTCTGCCAATCGGCTCTTGGCCAGACTCTCTAAAACTCTCTTACTATGAAAGGAGACGAAGTAAAAAATTGTGAGAATTGTTTAAATTTATCCCAGTATTTATATACTCTGTTTTAAAACTAAATATATATAAATTGTTCGATTTTTTAATGTTTATCAATTCAATTGTATCTTTGATTTGTTTCTGCTTTTTTGATTGGACCTGTGTGTGTCGTTCAAAAGACTATGTAACGGCACAACGTGGGGTGTCCACACGGTGTCTTCAATCCAGTCGATGAAACTGGACACTCTGGTGTATACTCCCGGGATGTTCGGCTTCGCACATTTCACACCGAAGGAGGTGACGCCGACCACCATGTGGAGGGAGCGTTCAGTGCCATTTGGCTCCAATTTCACTTGAATGGGACCGCCAGAGTCGCCCTGGAATAAAATGAGATCCAGTTCAAGATATTTTTCTCGCGGCAACTTTTATATAGCGCGTGGCAGCAATTTTGCATATCCATATGACGAGCACAGATATCTGGTAATAGGAAGAGATCTCGAGAGTATCTAAGTACCTTCATAGAGAAAAAATATATTCATTATGGCTATCGATACAACTTCTATCTACAACAGAATAAAAAGAAGATCGGTCTCAACCGATATCTCTATATAGGTCAGTGAATAATTTAGTAGATTTTAATCAGTTAATAGCAATTCGATGGGATTTAAAATTCGTCTTTTAACAGGAGCAATTTGGGTCGACTGATTATCCTGGTATTTTAAACATCATCATTATAAATCAGTTTAATGAAGTTGTAGAGTGGTTTGACAGGTTGGCTATTTCGCTCTGCCCGTACCTTTGTCAATCCACGTAAAGGCACTGTGGTGGAGTATGCCCTAGAGGCCTCGCGGTTGCTGTAGCAAATCCTTTCCCAGGAGTGACTGATAATTCTCGCTCTACGGCCAAATCTGGCCAGTTGTTAGATAGAGTCGCAAGGATATAGATTCATAGGTACATTTTTGCAAATCATAATGAGAATTAAATGCTGCTTACTTGACAAGTGTCAACGCCCCCGGTTAAGTTGCCGGCACAGATTTGATGGTCAGCGAATCCTTTCCAATGTCTATTGCGTTTGTTGATTAAGAGGTTATCGCATAGAGAAGTGTCTAGAACGTCCACATACGCTACTTGCAGAGCGTCCGATAGAAGACCTTCATCAGAAATAAAAATATTACATGACAAAGACAAAGACAAAGACATTTATTTGCACAATTACGGGTATATTTAAAGATGTTACAGAATTATTAAATCAATCCATATTTTGCCTTTTACGGCGTAAAAATTTAAGAAATTAATTTATAGTTTACTAATTATTACTATTTATCAATACTGAATTATTTATTATTCCTTAATTCTGACGATTGAATGATTACAGATTCACTAGTATATGAATTGATTACAAACAAAGCTAGAAATAAAATCTTGCCGCATGGACTGTAAAAGTTTTAATAAAATCCTGATTTATGTCTAAGGAGGTTAAGTGTAGCAGATAACTGCCTTATGATGACAGAATGAAATTGACTGTGAAGGATATTATAATTTGTTCTTTTCATGCTCCTTCCACTCCCAAGTCTACTTGAAAAGATATTATGAAGAGCTAAGCACAAGTTCTTATGTAACTTTCGCTGGTATATTTTTCCAGTGAACAAAATAATTAAGTAAATGAAATTAAAGTTGGTTGTAAAAGGGTATATAATACTAATATTTTCTTCACCTTTTTCTGTATATCCCCAACCGGTAAGAGCGACTTGGTTGCCTAGAGAACCTGTGTCCTCTTTGCTCCAAAGACACGCTGGAATGACGTTGAAGTCGAATTTAACGTTCGTCTCCAGTTCCATCAAAGCTATATCGTAATATCTTTTCGGCGGATCGTATTCAGGATGCGGAATTATTCTCTTGATGCTCACGTCCATTGGATCCCCGTGGATATTGAACTGGAAAGATCAACGAAACTTATCAAGTGACATGAGCAGTTGCTATAATATTCAATTAGGCAGGAGAAAGAGTTACTAGTTCGAAGTAAATTGTACCTAAAGATATTTCACTGGTAACTTTATCATTTCTGGTCTGCTAGTTACTGTATCCTCATGGGTGGGCTGTTGATAGTCATAAGTCACGCTCATAGAAACAAGGGGAAACGATTGATGACACATAACGACGGAGACCGATTAATGTCCGTAAACCGCAAAACCTAAAGAAAATGATTAATACTAAACGAGAGTATTCATTAAATGTTATCATTCAATGACTCGTCAGGAACGGTAACTTGTTAGCAATTTAGTTTTAACTACAAAAGGGGGGATTGCTTTTACTGGTATTCAGACTTACTTTATCATCTGCTATATTTTCCACTGCAAATCTGATGACCTTTGGCACAGGATCGACTATGTCATTCGCGAGCCTCAAGGAGAGATAGGTGCAATGACCTGCAGTTAAAACGAAGTTCTCGCTAACGAGGGTACTTCCGCATTTAAATACCCAGGACTTTCCAGGGTCAATTGACTTCCATCCAACTGCTCCCTGGAATAAATTTTATCAGTGAATCTCTATACTCATGAAACAGAGGTTTCTTGAACTCCCCTCTTTCATAGATATCTCTTTGTATTTTACTAGCCTCGTTGTTGTACGGTTAGAGACCCTGACTGCAAAACCGGTGATCGGGGGTTCGGTTCCCACCCAAGACAATCATTTGTGTGATGAGCACATTTGTTTGCCCTATGCCGGGGTGTAATAAAAGTAGCTATATAAGTATTAAATTGTATGTGAATACGTATGTTTATCTGCTGTCCGGTTACCATAACACAGGCATTAAATTGCCTAATTTGGAATCATAGAGCCGCGTGTGAAATTGTTCCCAGTTATTATTATTGTTATTGTTGTCACATTTGTCATAGATAGTATGTATCCACAGACCATATGAGGGAATTCCCCAGTTTCAGCAGGCCGTCCACCGAATATAACTGGACTTTGTATTATAAAAATTATTTCTGGCAGGGACCCTTTTTGAATTTCTCTCACTAGGTACATGCGACCTGAAAATGTAAAATGTATTTTTTACATTACGCTCCTAAAGAACGTAGGTGTGTGTATATGTATGTACATCGTTATTCCTATTTATAACGTTACGATGACGCAGGCAAGGTAAATTAACGTTGTATTATTGTATATAACGTAAGTTATTTGTTTGATGTACGTAGTAAGAGATATATTAATACAGAAATTATGGTAATATAAACTCATTAAACCCATCTATGAAAAGTAATTTTAACTTACCTGTTTTCTGATTTCTATTTCATTCAAATCGAAATTCGTGAATACTTCTAAGATTTGTTTATAACATAGACGGTTCTACCCAAGCGATTTATAGCAACGCCACGAGTAAAATGTGTATATGCAAGAGTATATTTGATTTAAATTTTCGCGTGTAGGTGTCCAATTTAAATAAAAACGTTACATACATTTCTCTATGTTATCGAGTTCGTTTTCTTTTTGTTGCAATATCCAATTGTATTCAGAACATTCTGAAAGGAAAAAAATAATCAGTCCGCCATCTTGAATGATCCGCCATATTGGAAAAAAATTAGACAAATTTATCAAATTATCGTATTGTCACCGGTCGTTGATAAGTGTACAAAGTTCTGAAATCTATGAATGAAAAAAAAAACTGTCCGTTCAAATTGGGTCAAAATTGACTTCAATGGAGAGTTACGTACAAACATACAAGTGAAACTAATATTAAGCGGGTAAAATTAAGTCGGGTCACAAATATAATGACTTCTACGCTCTAGGCGATTTATCGTACGTTTCTCAAGCGGCAACAACAGAGCATCAGAACAGGAGTCATTATCTAATAATTTTTATTATAATGAACAGAACAGGCGTCACAATTGCTTACTGCTGACATTTTCTTAATTTTTGAGTTTACGAATTGTTTGAAAAAGAGTCTTAAAAGTGGAGTACGTCGGTTACGAGTAAATTCCCCTGTTACGAGTACTTACTCGCTTCACTAATTCTGCGCCCGGCTGTGAGAAAGTCGGGTTTGTCCGGCTCCACGGGATAACACTCTTTGCCGGAGAGTGCCCTTACCTCAGGAGTGTCCGCGACAGTCGTTTTATTCTGCAATTACAATTAAACCACTAATTATATGCTCAGCTTAAGCAGTTAATAATCAGTTTAATGGAAAAGCCAATATGCTGTTCACGTGGACCATCGATTTTACACAACCAAACTAGAAAGAAAGAAAAAATCTTTATTCCATTTAAAAACAAAAAACATAAATAAAAAATTTATATAAATGAAATAAAAATACAAAAGACACTAAAACAAAAAAAAATCGAAAAAGTCATGAATTTATTCCGGACACATTCTATCAAAACGTACGATACATCTTCAACTATTCCACATTCTACGTGGCGGTAAACATCTATTTGATTCCAAATGCCGATTGGATTGTACTACGTCACGGCTGCCGTAAGGTCGTGGGGTTTGTCCTGTATCAGAAATGTATTATAATATTACGTGTTGCGGTCGTCGAACTGGTATTCCGCCGTAAAAGGAAGCAGTGGTGAATATTTGCAAAGCAGTTCCTATCCTAAATCCAGCGGTTCGTGGTATTTCCATATCACGACTTGTGATGCTTCTTAAAACCAGTTTATATTCGCGAATGTCTTCAATGTTACCTTAAATCTTAATACAAATATGTATTTGCATTTGTTAAGCATCTGAATCGAGTACATAAATGATTGCGATCAACAGCATTCGTATATTTTAATATGTTGCAATTTTTCTATAAATAAGTATATATTTACTACTGGATGATATATATTTACTGTGGACGTTGCCGTGGTTACATTATGTCAAATCATATATGACAAATATCATGCGTTCAGAAATTGATTTTATGTAAAAATTGACACATCATATATGACAAATATCATGCGTTCAGAAATTGATTTTATGTAAAAATTGATTGACAATTGACATTTATTATTTATTAATTTTATAAAATATCCTATCTTTTAAGTTGGATCAAATAATAGATATGTACAACATTCTATTGAAATCGGTTCAGTGGTTTCGGAGATTTTTCGCAAACGCATATCGTGACACGGGATTTTTATATATTATATATATAAGAGATATTCAAAAGCACCACAAATCTGCGACTTCGTTAATCACGGAGATCTAAATACACATAACTTAATTTCATTCTTTATTTAAAATGTTGATTCAAATTCAAAAAGTTACTGAAACTTCACCGCAATGAGTAACAAGTGTTCGTAATGTGATGACGATGACCTTACACTTACGTTACCACATCAATGTTATACGAATTATAATATAATTGTTTTAACATTCTGTTGCTGAAAAATGTACTCATTATGCCATTTGTTAGGCAGTGTTCACATTTTACTGCTTGTTAGGTACGTCCTAGCGTGACGTATATTTGTCATGTCATTCTATCACATCTATTCGATGAAATGGAATAATAATTATTATTATACCATCACGCCAGGTCCCTAACGGGGCAGCCAGAAAGCACGGAATGCCAAATATCTTTGTCCTTACAAACCTGCCGTGCTTGGTCTACAGTTTTTATTTATTTATTCTTTATTGAACCATAAAAAATATTGTGCTAAATCTCCTTTTAAATCTGCTGGAATGTTATATTTTTAGAAACAAAAATTGTGTAATAATGTATAATTTTTATAATTGTAATCACATTTCTTATATTTCTATACAATAAAAGTCAAAATATGGCTTGAACTATTAAATGTATAAATTTTTTAAAGGTACTAATTTTTATGCTCATAAACGTGTTTGTCTTTGTTGTATATCATTGTCAGGGCTTTGTTTAATAATTTTTAAGATAATTACGACAAATATTTTGACTCTGCTGCACAGCAGAAAAATGAAGCACCAAGCATGTTATAAGTATATAATATATATATAAAATATATATAATATA